>JBBBDQ010000118.1:8610000-8620000 GCA_037127315.1 Ascarosepion bandense | reverse complement strand
CGTATATGTGTAACACTATTTTTGCATGTGAAAAAATGTAATCCTAAGTTTAGTACGCCGGAGCGAGAGAAATTATTATTTGTGGTATTATTAATTCTGCAGATTATTGGTTCCAAGATGAATGGAGAGGAAAATAAATTTAATAGATAGTAAAATTGTTTATCGTCGAATGCAATATGAATGCTGCTAAGAAACATATAAAAATATATTGCGAAATTTTAAAATCTTGAAAACTAGCTGGTAGGTGACTTTTGCAGGTGTGAGTAACAGGTCAAATGGGGCCATCATATTGTCAGCCATTATGTGACAAAGCAGAAAGCTTTTGCAGCTAGTGAAACCGAAAAAATAAACTTTAGCCAAACTACTGTTTCGGGACTGATACAAACTTTTGATGAGGTCAAGTAAGGTTAAATCCTCAAAATCATTGAATCCTGAGAACAAATTTTAAAGTTAGAAAAATAAATGATATAATCAAAAGGGAAGAAGACGAAAAGTCACCTAAGGCAAATTTACCGCTGCCGTCATCCACACACACAAAGACACCTCTTCGGCAGTTTCCGTAATGCTTCGGTAGAAAGCTTGAAGAAGACATTAAAATCGTCACAGCTTGAAAATTCCGAGTGGAGTGATAAACATTACCAACCAAAAATTTGAATTAATGTTGAGAAGACAAACGTTACTCTTAAATTTAAACTTTCGCTCCGTTGTAAAGATAAAGAAATTGACGACTGTTATATTCTATTTTTTTTTTTTTGTATTTAAAGACATTTTCGCAACTTATTCGAGCGTCCTTTGATTTAATTTTTGTGCCGTTCTTATTAACCCAATTGTGCGCGCGCATCCGGTCTGTGGTAAAGAGATAGCTAGAAAGATTTCAGCGTGCCTTTTTCAGGATCAAAGTTCCCAGCGTGGCTGAGAAAGAACACTATTTTAATAGGCAACACGAAGACCAGCTACTGTGTCAAAGCCATCACGACTAGCGACCTGAGAGCGTCGTCACATATATACATATATATTTCCTATTTTTATTATATTTCTTATTCTTCGTTGGTGGAACATAAGTGCAGTCGGAAAAAGCTGTCGGGAGTCGAAAGACAGTGGGAGTTCGCTGTCTTCAGCCAAAAATTCTAGATTTTGTATAGTCTTACAACCCCCATGCAATTTTGCTTTTTCGGGTTGTTGCTTTGTTGACGGCCGGTTGTACCTGTCAATGACACCTGGCTGTTAAACATCCACCAGCAAAGATGATATTATCTTGTGTTGACATAAAAAAAAATTGCTAAGCAACGATAACAGTCACTAAATATCAGACGCAGTTCGTAAATTTGTAATGCGGTTCTTTGACGTCACACTGCCTGAGAGACCGAAATGTTAACAGAACCATATATCTAAATGCAATGCAATGTGTTATGACCACGTTGAAATGTAATTTTATTAAGTGTGGATTGTTTTGATTTAATATAGATGGCCTCAAATATCTGAAGGCACTTTTTACTTTTTTTTTTTTGTATATGATTGAGTATTATTGTGTTATCGACTAAAATCTGTCTAATATTACCTACATGGCTATTATTTTCTAAGAAATGTTGTTAAATTGAACTCTGATCATAAATGTGACAGCTAAATCTAGGTGAGAGCGTAGTTGTAGTAAAATCAATATATATAGTAGGTTTATTATTCGTACTAGTATGTTGTTTTATATATATATATATATATATATATATATATATATATATATATATTCAGTTAGATTGGTGTCTAACTATGATATGTTAGCTCTATCACTTTCAAATAAGTACTGCGCATATATAAAATACTAGCAGTACAGCCCGGCGTTGCTCGGGTGTAATGAAAGCTTTAAAACTAATCCATGGTCCTGGAGCTCAAATAAGTCCTTTGAGTAAATGGTATGGCGGAGACTAAGAACTACAATTATAACTACTTAGAGCAAAACCCGAAGCAAAACCAAAATAAAAGGAATGAAAAACTTATTTTGATCAGACCCGGTAGGATGTCAGTGTATCGATTTCCAATATCGGAGTCAAATAAATCATCCAAGGATAAACTAACCTAAATAAGTCCTTGAAAACTTATCGTACCCATCGGGAGTAAAATTGGAGATAATGAGTAATATTGATGGCTGAATATCGGTTTTTGATCAGATTCGATAGAATATCGGGTGTATCGATTTCCGATATCGGGGATATTATCGATTTTCTGCACTATTGTAAGAACTGCAACCTTGAAACTTCTGAATATCGTTTTTTATGTCATTGTCTATGAGTGTATCAAATTTGATTAAAATCGGAACACTCCTTCTATAACCCGATTTTTTCGATTATTGATTTTCGATATTTATCGGGGGTACTTCGACACAAAATCTAGCTAAGAACACTCGCAGAGGCTTATAGTACAACTGTGTAAATTTTCAAGAAAATCGGTTTAGCCGTTTCGGAGTCTATAGGTCACGGTCACAGACACACAGACACACACACACAGACAAAGTTCCATTTGTAAATAAGTTTAGATAAATAATATAATATATATAACAAATTGCATATGTATATATATATATATATATATATATATATATATAAAACAACATACAAACAAAATGATTTTTTTTTTCTTTTCTGTCTTAGAATATAAAATCGGGGTGCCGACATTAGCAACCACATCAATTTTCATGTCCGTTATGCGCTTCTTGCACACTATCTTTTTTAGAACACACACTTAGGAAGTAAGTTCCGTATTGCTTAAAAGTTCTCCGCGTTGTGTCATAACAGAAAACATATCGATGTACGATTATAAGATCATAGGCGGTAACCACCCCCCAATTTTTAAACTGACATCGGGTAAATGACTTTAGATTAAGTTCTTAAGGGATAATAAAGAAGCATTGTAGATTTACGGTCTTAATTCTTAAATGATTAGAGATCCAGGAGTACTAGTAAGTAGAACCTTTATCTACAATAAGACATAGCACGAAAATAAATACAATTATCCCAAAGCACAGGGCGAGGCTGGATATAGTGCTTTAAGCATAGCAGTTCCATTAAAAGGCTTACTTGTCCGGAGGTTCGATAGATAAAGAGAAGTGCCAAAAAGTACCGGCGAAATGGTCAGCGGGGAGAAAGAGAATGGTTTTTTCGCTGGCTTTTAAATTAGATCAGCAGCCCCACGCGGTCATTTCGGGTAACTACGGGGAATAACTCTGAATGTCCTAATAACTGTAATTTACGAAGAAGGTATCCCATGGCAATATTGTACACTTTTAGTCGATTCTAATTTTATTTTTGTTGTCCTAATATATTACTCTGTGCCTAAAAAATATGTATTCGCTCTTTGAACATCCAAATGTAGATGTTTTTTGTTATAAATTAATGCATGTGTTTAAATTTGACATTTTCAATGTATAATTCAAAATTTAAGCGAGCCATTTTGCATTCTTTTTTTTTATGGAAGCGGCTGTTATCAGCCACAGAAAATTAAGTTGCCTTAAGTTTTTCTTTTGCTATGAAAAAGACGACAAATCATTGGATTTTACATGTATATTTTTTGTTGTTTTTTTTTTACAGAATAGTACAAAAACATACGCAGATGTCCAAATATATTTTTAAAAGTATTTGAAATTCTGATAAGAATTTAACAAAAAACACATTCGATTTTTGCTTGTTTTATATCATATTTCTTAAAATACATTCCCCACAGGCAACAGAAAAACAAAATTAACTTGTTTACTCGTCAAAGTAAAATTTACTTTTATGAGAAAATTAAAGTAACGACAAAGAAATGGCCGATTATGTCAGGTGGTGATTTATCTAGGAAAACATTCATAGAAAAATTAAGTAAACATTATTTGATATCCAAGATATTTAAATCATATTTTTACATTAACAAGAAATTTTTGCATATTTTAGTAGGAAAACTGTGAGACTTAATTACCAACCTAGCAGCAGGCCTAAATTCATGCAAACGAACCACTAAGGAGAACAGATAACCAACAAATTTGCCATGAAAATATTTGTAAGACAGAGTGAATCTACGCTAATTCAGTGGGAACGTAACTGATGTCGATATGCAAGGACAGGATGGATTATGTTACCGACACTTATTTGAATTTTGTCAAGAATCTCAAGAAGTACCAAGAGTTTGAGTTTTGAGTTTGGCTTAACGGCATATCAACTTCTATCTGTTATTTAACGCCAAAAAATTGGGGGATTTAATGTACGTTTCCAGTTATAGTGAGAAAGTTGATTTAGTCAGATTTTGATGAAATTTTAGTTTTTATTTTAGAAAACTGAAAACGTCTTCTATTTTTGTATTCAAAAATGTTTAGCTGGGAATAATTTTTCCTTCAAAAATGTGTTATAGCAATTTTCTATTTCTTATAAAATGTGTTATGGCAATAATTGTTTTCTTAAAAATGTGTTGTTGGTAATATTTTTCCTTCATAAATGTATATTTTTCTATAAAAGTATATTTTTTGTAGATATTTCTATAAAAGTCTATTTCTATACTTTTATCCTGTTTTAACCCCAGTTTGGTGGGAGGTTAATATTTGCCCATAGCAGGGACCCTAACAGGTGCTATCACTCCTGGTCAAGGTTGACAGAGGAACAACAGCAATTAAGAGTTGGTTCCATGCTCTTCATAACCTCCCAATCAGAGGCCTTGCTGCCGGATGGAGTTTACCGTCATACCTAGGACCAAGTGCAAGGAGCATCAGAGAAGATATAGTAGCAGCATTTTATGCTCGGAGGAATTTATTAATGGGAAAGAAAGATTCTGACCAGAAGAATCTACTGACACAATACAGAGAACCAACTTCCCTAGCAGTAAACCGAGCAGTCAAATCAATATAATTGTTCAACAAGTAGAAAGAGTGTCTCCAAGAAAGGGCAGATTTTTTATCTCCTAGAACAGCCGTCGGTAACCCCCGGTCAGCGGGCCACATCCGGCTCGCGGGCCATATCGGGACCTCGCGTGAATCTTGCCTGGCCCGCTACTTTACTCTGGACACGATATAAATATAGGTAAACCAAACCAAAGTGACAGCTGATAGTCTGAATATACAGAATTCTATTTGAGTTATTTGCTAATCCTTATGAAACAGATGTAGAGAAAGTGGCAGAAGAATATCAGTTGAAGTTAATTGACTTACAGTGCGACGAATCTTTCAAATCAAATTGTCATTTCGAATCCAATGCTGACTTCTATAAGGAATATATATTGCCAAGCGGAAAATATAAAAACAGCATGGCTAATGCGAAACTGATGATGTCATTATTTGGAACTACATATGCTTGTGAAAAACTTTCTTTCCAAAATGAAATATACTAAAAGTCATTTGAGAATTTGAGATAAGATTGTGTGACGAACACCTGAATGATGTTTTGCCCCTGTCATCAACAAATATTTCACCTGATGTTGAAGTTATCGCACAATAATCAGAAACAAGTGTTTCATTAAATCACTTACCGTTTCTAATTTTATTTCGGCTGTAGCAAGGAATTTACTTTTTTGTAGATTGTGATAGTAGTTTGTTTTATTCCTACAGTAAAATAAAGATTACTTTGTTAAATATGCGTGCATTTTTTCTTATTTTTATTTTTGTAGTAAAATAAGTGATATTGTTTAAATACAATTAAATTGTATCGAATGCTTGCATTCTTCACAAACCCATAGAAAATTCATTCAGATAGTTAACAACATGGTTCTCTTTCATGACACTGAAGCCATAGATTGTTGGCCCTCATTCTCTAAAAGGTTGCCCACCCGTGTCGTAGAGTTTACCATCAACTATGTTGATGTCAGGCATAAAAATGTAAGTGTTGATTAAATGAAATCAGTTTTATTTTGGTGGCGTTAAAATTTATAAAGAAAACATTTAGTAAGCCTTTCCGTCTTAGCTGCTTTCTTGTCTTGCTTGGGGAGAAATTATTAAAATATAAAAAGAAGTTACGGAAAGTTCCGAAGTTTAACGGAATGGAATAGCCAACCGACATATTTAATTTATTTGTTTGAACATTATTTTTAATCTCTCTCGAATTTAAGTAGATATTCTGTTTTTAATTAAACAGTATATATATATATATATATATATATATATACATATATATACCGGCCTGAAAACTTTTTCCTAATAAAATTTCTCATAAATATTCAGGCTGGTAGATATATACACATGCGTGTGTATGTGTGTGTGTGAGTGTGCGTGTGTATTTTATAATAATATGGAATTTATATAATATTTATGTCCTCAAAAGAAGAAAATCATAAAATCACTTAAAAAAATTAAACAAAAAATTAACCATCACACACACACACACACACACACACACACACACACACACACACACATATATATATATATATATATATATATATATATATATATATATACCCACCATTCATTTGCTCAGATCAATCAAATACGTCTCGCGCTGCTTTCCCCTGTCTCTGCTTCCCTTTATCCGACCTGCAAGTATTAAATTCTCAAAAACCTCCTTCCTTATTACGTGTCCCTGGAACCAACCTCATTGGTCTCTTCCTGATATTTAGTATGATTTTTTTCTTCTGGTTTTCTTTAACAATATATATATATATATATATATATATATATATATATATATATATAACGAACAATGAATGTCTATTATGTTTAAATTATATCAACACAAGATAATATCGTCTTTGATGGTGGATGTCTTTACGTTAACGTCCCTGTAACCTCTCTAAAAATGGATCATGTGAGCCGAAAGTTTAGAACCAGCATAATAAAAATATCCAAATGTTGAACAATGTTTGTCTTTCTTTTCACTTGAAATTAAAGCCAGAATACGATGTCTAGAACAGTTCAAGTTTAAACGTAATAGACATTCATGGTCCATTATATTTAACAATATATGTTAAAAGAATTTGCGGGCGCAATACTCTCTCTCTCTCTCTCTCTCTCTCTCTCTCTCTCTCTCTCTCTCTCTATATATATATATATATATATATATATATACTGTTTAATTAAAAACAGAATATCTACTCATATACGAGTACAGATTAAAATAATCTTAAAACAAATAAATTAAATAAAACAGTGTATTATTACTACAACTAATATTCCATATTCCACACACACATATATATATATATACATATATATATATATATATATATATATCTGATTATTACACCAAAAAGATGCCATCGGTTTTTCTTACATAAAGAAATCAAGAAAGTTCGAAAGCATTTCTTGTTTATATGCAGGCCTTTTACCATTCCAAACTTTTCCTATATTATGGTGGCGCCTTCTTACATTAACATTTTTTAATTGCACAGCGTAAAGATCAGGGTTGCAATATAATAAACTAGTCGATCTTGTAGGGACAATTACACTCAAAGTTTTTCTCTTAACTAAGGAACTTTTTATTCCTTGAATGGTAAGTTGATATCTGTAAATAATTCACATTATCAAAGACATCATTGTTTAGATGATAATGACCTACTTATCAATGTTATTGCAAAGCTAGATTTACAAATAAATTAATGATATTAATAATATTGTAGGTACTATTAAAATGGATGCGTTTTTATATAAATAAAAAATAGAAAATGCTACCCGTATTCCTAAAATTGACTAAAAATTAGTGGATTACCTGATACAAAATTAGATTTTATAACTTATTCAGTCATGAATGATTTGTATACTGTATAAGTTATTTCATGAGAAGACTTTATAGAAGGATTATTTTGAAGTTCAAATCCCCCACGTTTCGATATATCGTGAATACTTTGGGAGTGATGACAAAATTCTTTACATCTTTATAGAAAGTAAAATCCCTGAAGATATTGTTTCAGTTACTGATTTTTGCAAAATAAAATCACAAAATCTTGAAAACATGCCCTGAAGTCATTTTTTTTAATCATTTCACCCCGAGCAAGGCGGAAACGCCACTGATGTGCAGATGTACGTAAATGTAAAAAGATTAATTAGAAAAGAGTGAGGAGTAATGATGACTGATTATTTTGGGGATTGACATTTTATTGTTCACTTTTGACTGACCGATTCACTAAAAGGTCGCGAAATGGTTTTTTTTTTTCCCTAAAATTACTGACCAATTCTTTCACTCGGCCATAAATCACTGACTGTCTATGTATCTACATATCAAGTTTGGGATATTATTTCTAATTAACGTCTTCCTTCAGATATGAAAATATGACAATTAAGTTTCTTTCTTCCCTAACAACATGTCTGTTTCTATCAATCTGGTTGTTTTTTTTTTGTTTTTTTAATGATTTCACCCCGAGCTAGGCAGAAATGCCACTGATGAGCTGGGGGCTACATAAATGTAAAAAGATTAACTAGAAAAGAGTGAGGAGTACAAACTAGTTAGAAAGGAGCAATAGAAAGCTGAGAAAGCAGGTGCGATGACAGATACATAGGTGGAGAGAAAGGGAAGGTTATACAGGGGAGGGGAGAGAGCTAGAGGCCAGTGGTTAGTAGATGAGTATTGACTTTGCATTTAAATTTCTGGAGGTTGTAACTGTCAGGAAAGCAAGAATACGGGAGTGAGTTCCACAGGCGGGAAGTGCGAGAGAGGATGCTGCAGGAGTAGAATTGTCGTCTGCATTTGGCTAACCTGACTGTGAATGGGTGGGACCCAGTTGCCAGTCCGGTTGCATGAGTAAACACCTGTTGAGGAGGCATCAGTGACTTAAGCTCGTCCGAGCAGAAGCCATGAAAGTATTTATAGAAAAGACAGAGGGAGGCCACATTTCGACGATGGGAATAATTCAATAAAGGACAGAAAATATTTTTCTGAAAGTCGGTGATTTCATAATTTAATAAAATATTATTTTATATCAGATATGACCGGGAAAAAATAGAAAATAAAAAAATAATCTATTAATAAATATAATACATATTGTCCTTCGTTGGTGGAGATACTCGAAGTTCAAATCGTTATGCATTCATAAGGTGCATATTTCAACTCGTTACACGGATGTAGGAAAATATATATATTTATTAATATATATAAAATAGCTCTGTTATGTTACATTATTGACACCTGAATAATATTATGTAACACCAAATAAACGTTGAAAAGTGGTATTGAAAATGGTAATTCCTTATGAGTTCATTTGCCGATAGCCACTCGTAAGTTAGGACACCACGCTGTATGTGTTGTTATCGTTTTTCACCAAAAAAAGGAAAAATTTTAAAAAAAGAACAAACAAATCCGAAAATGGATTTAAGACATTGAGATTTTATTCTCCCAGTCAATCTAGATTGATGACGTGGCATTCCGCAGTATAATTCTCCAACGCAGCAACACGCGTCTTGAAAATCAAGTAGGACTTTTTCTTTGGGCTAGTCTGCTGCATCAAAGCTAGCCTCGCGGCTAGTCTCACGTTCTCACGTCAAAGCTTGTCCCGTCATCGGGGGGAACCCCGATGTTACTCAACCAGACGCTTGAACGGTTGTGTCCCGACTCACTTAAAATGAATATATATATATATATATATATATATATATATATATATATATATATATATATATAGGCAGTGATAGTAAAAATAGTTATAAAACCTTTGAGTCTGATAGATGTAACTTAAACTTGGTGAGCTTTGTTACTGGAATCATATTTATTTGTTGTCTAAATAAAACTACAGTCTTTTTTTGGCTTTCCTGCTTCTTATCACACACATCTGTATACATACATGCATACGTACACACACCTATGTGCAACCACACACACACATACACACAAATATGCACACACACACCCTAGCTTAATGTAACTATCGACGTTATAACAATTTAACAAATTGACCTTTGAATCTGATACAGGTAATTTAAACTAGGTGAGCTTTGATACTAGAATCATATTTATTTGTGATCTAAATGAAACTACAGTCTTTTTCACCTGCCTGATTTCTTATCATACGCATATTTATACATCCGAGCATACATACACACACCCATTTGCAACTGCACAGTGCC
>JBBBDQ010000118.1:8595000-8605000 GCA_037127315.1 Ascarosepion bandense | reverse complement strand
ACTCATCTCTTCTTGTCCTCATCCTGCTCTTCAGAAGCCCCCCCCCACCGCCAGAATCTCCCACACGTAACAAAAGCAAAATGCCAGAGGAAATATTGATTTTATCGATTGTACTTCCGATTGTATCCGACATCCAAGCAGCCTGAGCTTCCTCGCTGCAAAATGTCGTCGTTGTCACTGTTTGACTTTTCAAGAAGCCGAAGAGGTGAAGGCGATGGGCAAAAGCGGAACAAGCCGTGATCGTCGACAGAAGATTATAGCATACTCCGATCTTTAAGATAGAATTGTGGCTTATTGGGTAAGAGAATCCCTCCTTTTCTTTTGATCTTCTGTTTTCATTGATCTCCTTTATTTAATCATCTCCTGTTCTTGTTCTTCGAGTCTTATTTTTTCTTCTCTTTTATTGTATATTTTCTTCCTCTTGGTTTTTCTAAAATATCACACGAATATATAATACCTTCTTCTTCTTCTTCTTCTTCTTCTTCTTTTCTTCTTCTTCTTCATCATCATCATCATCATTATCCCTTTTCTTTGTTTTTATATAATTTTATTTTCTCATTCATCATCATCATCATCATCATCTTCATCATCATTTCTTTCTTTTTTATATAACTTTCCCATCTTTATTCTTTTTTTACATAATTTTTTCTACTCATTCTTTTTCATCATCATCATCCTCATCATCGTCATTATTTCTTTCTTTTTATATAACTTCTTCTTCATCTCTATTCGTTGCTTTCATGTATTTTTTCTTCTCATTCTTTTTCGTCATCGTCATCGTCATCATCTTTTTTCTAACTTTTTCTTCATCTTTATATTTTTATATAAATTTTTCTCATTCTTTTTCATCATCATCATCATCATCATCATCATCATCATTTCTTTACATAACTTCTTCATTTGCTTTTATTTAATTTTTTTTCTTCTCGATCTTTTTCATAATCATCATCATCTCTTGAATTTTTTTTATATAACTTCTTCTTCATCTCTGTTTTTATATTCTTTTTTCTTTTCATTCTTTTCATCATCATCATCATCATCGTTGTCATCATCATTATCATAGCTTTCCTTTTTTATATAACTTTTTCATCTCCATTCTGTCTTTTTATGAATTTTTTCTTCTCTTACTTTTTCATTATCATCATCATCATTCTTTTTTTATATAACTTCTTCATCTCTATTCTTTGTTTTTATATAATGCTTTCTTCTCATTCTGTGTCATTATTATCATCATCATCATCTCTTTCCTTTTTTATATAACTTCATCTGTATTCTGTCTTTTTATAAAATTTTTTCTTCTCTTTCTTTTTCATCATCATCATCATCATCATCTCTTTACGTTTTTTATATAACTTCTTCCTCTCTTTTCTATGATTTTATATAACTTCGTCGTCGTCGTTAACTCTCTCCTGTATTTTTTTTGTAATTTTCACTTCATCTCTTTCCTTTATTTTTCTATAGCTTCTTTTTCTTCATGATTTCTTTTCTTTATCTTTCTACAGATTTTTTTTTCCATCAACACACCTTTTCTTTGATTTTAAACAGCTTATTCTTCTTCTTTATGGTTCCCTACACCTCATCGTCGTTCTCATATATAACCTTTTCCTCATTTTAATCTATACCATACGTCAATGTTCTTTAAAAATATCCAGCGTATTACTATTTGACGTGTGGTGTTAGAATAGAAATCTAGTAAGCACAATTTAGTCTACTTAATAACCCCATCAGTGTCCTCAACCAATCACACTAATATGACTAATATGTCCTCAACCAATCACACTTAACATGACTAATATCGCTCAATATCAAACGCCCCTGACATTCACTAAACTCATTTTAATATAGTACAGAGTGACAGTGAAAACTGATTAACACATGAAAATCAAAATCAAACGCTAGCGAATGATATGCAAAACCATGTTAAGCACGATATTCCCCTAAGCTTGGCAAAGTACTGATCAAAGTACCACTAAGCAACCGAATCAGTTAGTACAGCCATAAAAACATCCCGTCCCACAATGACAGGCACCTCGAACAGTGCAGGGGCATATGCAATATGCTCGCAAGATTTTGATCTGCTATCATCTGTGAATTTCTATATTATATCACGAAGTCTAGCATCTTTTGTGTCACTTGACTGGGAAAAATTCG
The DNA here is from genome assembly GCA_037127315.1 of Ascarosepion bandense. NCBI lineage: Eukaryota > Metazoa > Mollusca > Cephalopoda > Sepiida > Sepiidae > Ascarosepion > Ascarosepion bandense. The sequence goes on along the minus strand of JBBBDQ010000118.1, from coordinate 8,602,849 downwards.
TTAGAAGCTGCAGTGTAATATCAGTTCAATTATATGCTGATGCATGCTGTCATATTCTCTCGTAGATGACAAGATATCAACAGAAAAGAGATACTGCAGAACGGTGTTGGTAATAGTATGGACGGGACATGTGACAGAACTTTTTTACTGATGAAAGTCAGTTAAGTGCCATACGTGATACACGCTTTGGGTGATCATGTCTCTTTCGAGACATGACTGATGGACAGAAGATTATCCCGCAATCGGTTGCCATTGCTTTCTGCGGTAGACTGGTTGCCAGCCAAGGCTATAGAGCCCAATCTGTCTTGTTATTTGACACATAGCTAGAGGGAGAAGCGATGTATTATATTATTACATAGTAATTAGTAGGGGATCAGTTTATTATTTCATAACAATAGAAAAACGATCCCCCACATTATGACCAGTAGAAGCCTTAATCATCATAACAACTATTATATTCAGTCATTCAGTTAAGTGTGATACCTGCTACACGCCTTGGGCGATCATGTCTCGAAAGAGACAGAACTGATGGACATAAGATTATCCCGCAATTGGTTGCCATTGCTTTCTGCGGTAGACTGGTTGCCAACCAAAGCTATAGAACCCAATCTGTCTTATTATTTAAACCATAACTGGAGAGAAGAGACGGATTAATACCTTTCTCAAGGGTATTTGTGCGTAAGTGAATGCAAGGGGTTCAACTGGAATTCGAACTCGACTCCCCGGTTTGTCGCTTTTGCTGAAAAGCGATAAGAGACAAAGAGGGCGATAGTTAAAGGCGTTAGACGAATCACAAGAGTTCTTAAAAACAGGAATTACAAATGAGAACTTCGAACAAGCTGGAAAGCAGGAAGCAGAGAGGCAATAATTGTAGAGTTTGAGGGAAACGGTGCCAGCTTAGGGGCACATTTTCTTTAAGACTACGGCTGGGATTCCATCACCTCCGTTTGTCATACATGACTCTAATTTAGAAGTGAGGTTCAATACCCGAGACGGTGTTATGCAGATATCACTTAGTGACTCTGTTCTAGGTGTAAAATGGGTGTGGGTACTCCAAACAAGTCAAGTGTCGAGTTGGAAGAGAATTTCCGAAGAAAGCATTCAACCTTTTCTGCTGTAGATGCGAATACTTCGAACTGATTAAATAGAGAAGGACTTGAGAGTTTACTGGTTTGCAGCACACACCTGCAGAGCAGCCAGTAATCTCTAGAACCGAAATTCATGGGCTAGAAAGTAAGATCGGCGTGTCGTGTTCAGAACCTCGACTGAGTCCTTTGCCTTCCCTATAGCACTATTAGAAAGATAATATTAAATGAACATAACAGTCAAGATTAGAATTTGAAGTCGATTCTACACATCCAACTGGATAAAAATATCTGGACCAAAGGAAAACAAAATAAATATTTCTAAACTTAGTTATAAATGGAACTTTGTCTGTGAGTGTCCGTTACATATAGACTCCAAAACCGCTGAACCGATTTTCTTGAAAATTTACACAGTTGTACTATAGCGTCTGCGTGTGTTATTAGCTTGGTTTTGTGTCGAGGTATCCCCGATAAATATCGAAAATCGATAATCGAAAAAAATCGGGTTATAGAAGGAGTGGTCCAATTTTAATCAAATTTGATACACTCATAGAGAAAGACATAAGAAACGATATTCAAAAGTTTCAAATTTGCAGTTTTGTCCTTGGATGACTTATTTGACTCTGGTATTGGAAATCGATACCCCGATATCCTACCGAGTCTGATCAAAATCAGTTTTTCAGCCCTTTTATTTTAGTTCTTGCTTCGGGTTTAGCTCTAAGTTTTTTTGTATTTTTTTAATCATATCACCCCGAGCAAGGCGATAACGCCACTGATGTGCAGGGGGCTACGTAAGAGTGAAAAGATTAGAAAAGAGAAAGTCGGAAACCACATCCTAAACAGGGAACAAGAGATGAGTCTCTAGACCTGTTCAATAGACGTGGGTGGAGTGTGAACCGGGCGATAGTTTATTCTATCTACAGGTATAATTGTAGTTCTTAGTCTCAGCCATGATACCACTTACTCAGAGGACTTATTTAGCCTTCAAAATTCAGTTTACGACGAAAAAAACTTATTTGATATCGATAGCAGGAAATCAAAATTTGACTTACATCTATTCATTTTTCTTTCAGTCTACGGTTTCGCTTTAACTGGAAACAACTATTGCTTTTTAGTCTTTCGTGCCAACGTCCTAAGAGTCTGAGCTCCAGAACCGTGGATTAGTTTTAAAGCTGTCATTACATCCGAGCAACACCGTGCTATACTGCTAGTTCATAATAAATATGAAAATGGCAATAATCCGAGGTGTGAATAGGGCGACGTTTTTATATTGTTTTATTTTTCATTTTTTCCACGGGACACATGAAGATAGCCGTTGCAGCGAGGTTAAAAAAAAAATAAACATAAAATTGGAAACTTTATCTCTGCGTGATGAAAAATGAATCAATATATGAATTTTAATTTTATCTAGAATACCTAATGTCTCAAAAAAACACAAAGCCATTATGGAAAAATGTTGTGAAATCTCGGCACGCATTTGTTCAGACAAGTGTTTGTTATAACTGCTTTATTTTCATTTTATTTTTAATCATTTAAAGCCACTAAAACTCAAGGGTTTCTGAGTGTAAGAAAATATGAGAAAACGAAAATAATCCTAACTCTCAATCTAGTCAATCACTCAGTTAAGTACCATATGTGATACACGCTTGGGTGATCATGTCTAGAAAGAGACATGACTAACTGTGCATAAAATTTCCCCACAGTACCTTGCCGGTATTTTCTGTGGTAGAGTGGTTGACAACCAAGGCTATAGAACCCAATCTCTGCTGCTATTTAACCCAAGGCTGGAGGAAAGAGATGAATTAATACCTTTTCCAAGGGTATTGGCGTATAAGTACATGCAACGAATTCCATTGGAATTCGGACACGATCCTACCGATTTCTCATTCTGAGTCGATATCCACTGCACCACAGCGAAATGTAGTACTCCGCTTAAATTCTTAGAGTACGTATCAAAGAATAAAGATCAACAGAACAATTACCATAAAAAATATTTATAGAAAAGACACACGGAAGCTTTCTTTATGATGGTGGAAAGGTGACTAAAACAGAGATGCCATGGCAAGACAAATAATATTGAAGATTCTTTTTTTAATGTTATCAAAAATATGTGCGTTGTGGTGCATTAGATATCGGCTCGGAACTCGAAATCAGGGAGCCGAGTTCGAATTCCATTTACATTAACCTACGCGCAAGTACCCTCGAGAAAGGTATTAATTGGTCTCTTCCTTACAGCTATGGGTTAATTAGAGAGATTGGGTTCTATAGCCTTAGTTGTCAACCAGTCTACCTCAGAAAATACTGGAAAGATACTGAGGGAAAATCTTATGCCCAGTTAGTCATGCCTCTTTCTAGACATGATCACCCAAGCGTGTATCACGTATGGCACTTAACGGACATCAGAAATATCTAAGTACGTAGCCGGAACGCCAGAACATATTTTCGGTCCGGAATATGAGGTCTGAGAGCCGAGTTCGATATTCCAGTCGAATTAGTTTCATTCACTTACACACGGAAGCCCTTTCAAGGGGTTATTAATCCATCTCTTCTCCTTCCAGCTATGTGTTGAATAGTAGGACTAGGTGGGTTCTACAGCCTTAGTTGACAACCAATCTACCGCAGAAAATAATGACAACCTACCGCGGGAAAATCTTCTGCCTTGTCATTCATGTCTCTTTCGAGACATGATCGCCCAAGCGTGTATCACTTATAGCACTTACTTAATTACTAATAGAGATGACAAACCTTACACTTTTAACCCAGCAGGATAGTAAATGGAGTGAAGTTTAACTCGAGTCGCACTGGCAACCCGATAAATGAATGCCGAAGGTTTTCTTCTAAGAAAACGGCTAATATTACCGCTACCTTTAATATTAGTGTGCTTTGGTGGTAGTTGTGGTAATAGGAGGGGGTAAACCCAAATTTCTCAGCGGGGAACTAACCAATAACCTTTACGCCACCTGCAAGCTAAATTTCTATGAGCGTGGAAAAATTGCAGCGTCTTTTAATTTAAAAATTAGACACCGAAGACACTACAACAACAACAACAACAACAAAAATGTTCTTTTAAATGATAATAAAAAAATACAAAACAAAACGTTGGATAGTTTTAATTAATGACAAAATTTGAAATTTTGTTAAAACCGATCCGCATCACCTTAATTAGCTCCGAATTCATTTTTCGCGAGAATTCCCTTTAAAATGTCATGTATTTTAGTTAGATCGCTATCCATGAATAAATTTCCATTTAAATCGTTTATAAAAGCGAATTCCATTTTATAGCAATTCGAATATGAAGAACTAGCAGTATAGCCCGGCGTTGCTCGGGTGTAATGAAAGCTTTAAAACTAATCCATGGTCCTGGAGCTCAGACTCAGCCTAAAGAATATTTGTGTGAAGTTTGGTGAGAATCGGATAGAAAATTGTGGATTTGTATAAAGGACATACAGACCGATAAACACACACACAAACATCTTATATATATTATCAATTTTCTGCACTATTGTAAGAATTGCAACCTTGAAATTTCTGAATATCGTTTTTTATGTCTTTGTCTATGAGTGTATCAAATTTGATTAAAATCGGACCACTCCTTCTATAACCCGATTTTTTCGATTATCGATTTTCGATATTTATCGGGGATACTTCGACACAAAACTTAGCTAAGAACACTCGCAGACGCTTATAGTACAACTGTATAAATTTTCAAGAAACTCGGTTCAGCCGTTTCAGAGTCTATAGGTAACGGACACACACACACACACACACTCACACACACACACACACAAAGTTCCATTTATAAATAAGTTTAGATTTAGATATTTTCTATCTAAATTTCTGAGATGACTTCTTTTTGTTATAATTCCATCATTTTCACTCAATTCTGAGGATCAACTATCTGTATAGATATACATTGACGATTTCTGCCGAGGGAAACATTTCCAGACCCTAGGCCGTTTGACATTAGTTTCACAGTTTTAAAAAATAGTTTATTGAGAGTCACCATTATTGGTTGATTACTATATCCACTCTTTTCTTTCTCTCTCTCCCTCTCTCTCTTCCCTCTCTCTCTTCCCTCTCTCTCTCTCTCATACATCCACACACACACACACACACACACACACACACACACACACATATATATGCACATGCAGGTTTCATTAAAAATGACAGACATGGTGTGATGGTTAAGATTATATATATATATAACTGTAAATTTATCTTTGAACACGTCTCGAAAAACCCACCGAGTATAAATGCGGAGAGGAAAAAATGGAAACAAAAAAAAGAAACGACCTAAGCACTTGAACATTAGTCAAAGTACGAGTCGAAAGGGAAAAAAACCGAGACGAGGAAGCTAACACGTAAAGCGCTCAATACAATAGCAAAGCAAATAAATAAGTAAGAAGCTAACCTAGAGCCAACGGACCTACCAAGTTTTCACCAAATAGATCGTCAGGGCAAACTAAAGCCAACTTGGTAGGTACATTAGCTCTAGATTATCTTCTTATATATATATATACATATATATAACATATATATATATATATATATATATATATATATATATATGTTAAAAATACACTTTTAATGTATGCTATATTTATACGTAAAAGTGCCTCATATCAGGGAGCAATCGTGTGCAAATATAAGAGTGGACACTGACTCAAAATCAAGTGGCAACAGTCTGTTTCGTATTTGAATCCAATCGTTAGGACATGAAGATTTCATTCATGCATGAAATAGACTTTCGCTGCTGGGTCTTGATCTCACTCCCCACTCATAAGCGTCGCTTACAGGTGAAACAAGGCCGAAAGTAAGGGACACCCAGTGAGTATGTAACTCACTACTCAATTGAGTTCAAAACTCTTGAAATTGCAGTTCCAGAGACATCGAGTAGAATCATACCCAAAATAGAGATATAACAGTTTTTTATATTTTTTAAGCAAGAAATCTGCCAAGGCTGACAAACTAAACATCAATGCCGCTCTTGGAATGGAACTCCCATTTGTGATTGATTGGGGTATGCAATGGCTCATAAACTTTAATGCTTTCAAAAGAAAACTGCTCTCCATTAACTACCATAGGGAAACTTTACTGCTTTTCCTTCAGTAATCGCTAACTTTTTTCCTAGCACAGTCTACATATTTTGCCATAGTTGTAGTGAAAACAGCCAAGCCTTACAACGGTGGCAAAATATGTAGATTGTGCCAGGAAAAAAAGTTAGGGATTATGCTATTCTCAATCAAAAAAGTGTAACCACACCGTAATATACCTATTAGGTTCCTACAACTATGGATAAAAACGTAATAATTTAAAAAATTGCGCGTTCAAAAATTCATCGTTACGTGAGCGTTTATAAAAAAAAACAAAAAAAAACATTAACATCAGTTATTGCAAATCGCCTAAAGACACCACTTGGCAGAAACCTAGGTCACGTAATAACTCGTTTACAAATGAAGAATATTTAAAGGTTCTACAATATAATTGTATTGAACACTTTTTAATACAACTGTGTACTGGTCTAATTTTATTATGACCAAAAACTAAGTAATTAAACAATATATATATATATATATATATATATATATATATATATATATATATATATATAATCTGCACAACTAGCATCAACATTGCCTGATGATGAGAATCTATTTCGAAACATAGAAATTTCCGTGTCGCAATGTACAATTGTTATATATATATATATATGTATATATATATATATATATATATGATAATCATAGTTTCATGATATATGATATTTATGGGCAAAAGTGCTCACTATGCTTAACTGTAGGCAAATATAAGAATGAGCACTCTCAAAATCCAGTGGCAACAGTCTGATTCATGTTAAAAGACACGGAGATTGCATCCAAGCATGAAACAGACACTCAGACACAACCTCGAAAAATGTGAAAACATCTACTAAACGAATGTGATTTTAATTTATTTTTAATTCCTTCTTGGTTCTGACTGAAGCTAGTTCAATTATTATATAAACTGCTGACAGCTAAAACGATGATTCTAATTTGGTGTTAGTAGAATGGAAATTTTAAGAACGCCATATAATATCAGAACAGTCTTTAATTTTTCTGTTTACAGTCTTACAGCAGGATGGCAAAGTGCTGTTCCAGCAGAATAAAGCCTGCCACATGACGCCAATATTAAACAATCTGTCCAGCAATATGTTTAGTAACTTCCCTGTTCATCAAAGTCGCTTCACCTGAAGCCGAAAGGAGATAGTTACTGTTTATTAATTCGGCCTTGTGTCATACATAACCGAACTCCCTACAACTTACTATTATTCGTTATCATCAGAAGGTTGTCAGCAGGTTGGAATGTGTGGATTTGTAGAAGAATAAAAATAAACATTTTGCATTGTAAAATAGCAATTTGTTGATAGATAAAGTAAATGTTCAATTAAGGGTATCAAGAGTTCATAATAGTTTGTGTGTATGTATGTTATTGTTCAGTAGGAATGTTCAGAATGGAGTAGAATAAGTAAAAGGAATCAGCACACGAGAAAGAAGGAGAAAAGAACGCTCGTTCGGGTGGACTTGAAGTTTTTCCCTCGTTACATTTTAGCTTGTCGTCTCTGCTGCTTCCATGTGACTGACTGGCTGACCTTTCTTTTCGCCTTTCATAAACATTTAGTTTTTTCGCAATGGATCGCTAACTCTTCTCAGCCTTACAAATCGCTTTCATTGGTCAGAAAATTAATTTAATATCTACTCACGAAATCCGACTTCAGCCCTTCT
>JBBBDQ010000118.1:8510000-8592500 GCA_037127315.1 Ascarosepion bandense | reverse complement strand
GTCTTCCATATTTTGCTAGACATTTAGATAACCTTCTGAATATTTAGAAGCGCAACTAATTCTTTTTTTAAAATATATTTGCTCTTCTATATAATTACATGTTACAAAATATAAAGAGTCCCTGAGGGGATGAAACACCTAAACTAAGTTTTTCTTTTGTTTAGTCACACACACCCCTATATATATATGTGTGTGTCTGTGTGTGCATGTGTGTATTTATATGTATATGTACGCGTGTGTGTGCGTATGTGTGCATGATAATAAAATTAATGTTCACTTATTTTGCCTCTGCGCGTTTCGCTAAGATGACATATATTCGCCGGAAAAATAACATTATATCATTGAATTGATCTCTACAATTACATAAAAGTTTTGATGTGCCCTGCCCCTTCAGGACGTAGGCGATGATGGGCTTCCAGTTACTTTTATCTCTTGTTGCTATTAACACCTTTTCTCTTGATATCTCTTCCAAACCTTGCTCTGCCATCCACTTGCTCAAGCACATCAAGTATGTCTCGCATTGCTTTCTTCTGTCTCTCTTTCTCTCTATCCGTCCCGTGAGTGTTAAATTCTCAATGCCCTCCTTCCTCATTACGTGCCCCAGAAACCTCAGCTGTCTCTTCCAGGGGATAAATATAAGTTTCCTTTTCGTTGGGATCCTCTGCAAAATCTTGTCGTTGCTCACATGATCGGTTCAAGGTTTCCTCCAGGATCCGGATGCATCTCCATCATCTTTGATGAGAATGTCCAGCATTCGCTGCCATATGAGAGAAACTTTCAGTTTTTTTTTGTTCTTTATCTTATCATTCTGTTTGATCCCGATCAATAGTTTATATATATTTTATCCCAATTTATATATATATATATATATATATATATATATATGTGTGTGTGTGTGTGTGTGTGTGTGAGAGAGAGAGAGAGAGAGAGAAAGAGAGAGAGAGAGAGCGAGACAGACAGACAGACAAACAGAAAGAAATTCAGATAGAGTATATCAGGAAAATTGCAATATGAATGAAGGCAAAATCAAAACTTATATTCGCCAAGGAAAAAGACATCACTTATTTTTCCCATAACAGTCCAGATTTTCTTTGTGTCTAACGAAATCTTCCTGCCACTCAGTACTTTGCTTTATCTTTTGAAATATGTCCTTAGCCATTCCAATACGCCTTCGGATCTCAGTGCCACTATTTCTGTCTTCTGCCAGAACACTTCCCAGGTATTTAAAATTCTGCACTTGCTTAATTTAATATCCCCTACCTGTCGTTGGCATTTTGGGCTTCACTTTTTGGTGATGACCATGCATTCAGTTTTCTTCAGAAATATTTTACCTGACTAATGGCGGCGTTGTAATATTGTATTTACATAAGAGTAAGTCTTCTATCTCTTGTCTTTTCACTCATTTTGAGGTATTAATATCTTCTGTTGATGAATCATGTTTTTGCTCGTAAATTTCTACTCTTGACACGTCTGGTGTATTTTTGCCACACTTTTCATGTAGAATTTAATTGAGTGCTAAGCATATAAATCCGTCTGTTTGTTACTATCATTTCTAAACTGAATCCTCACAAAGCATGTAGACTTGATGATATTCTTAAAAAATGTGGTCCTGAACTGCCTTTTTTTCTCTCTAAACTTCTTGTTGAAAATACTCTTCTGTAGTTCATGTCTTTAAAAAACTTATATTTCGTTTTGGCAATGTACTAGCTCATTTCAAAAGCTAACCAGAGTACTACGATACAAGACAATATCATTGGAAACAAAGAAAAGAGTATTGGATTGTGTGGTGAATCCCAGGAATGGGGTTTGTACAAATAAAATGAACAACGACTAGTAACTGAGATAGAAAATAAATGTAACGTAAGGATACAGACTTGAATAAAGATTAATAGTCCAGAAATATGGGTTAGTAAAAAGTATATGTAAAATTCTCTGGAAGTGAAGCCGTAGTATATTTTTATGTCCGCGTCGGAAGCTGACGGGTACTGCGTAATAATCTTCTCGATGAGTGGAGCACAGAGCTACTATGAACTATTGGTGGTATTCTTTCCAGTCTTGCTTCTATGGCAGTAGTATAAGTATACTCTGGACGAGTTCTTGTTTAGAAAAAATGAGAACTTTACAACAGATTGTTATGTGATAAATGTCATTCTGTATGGCAGTGAATGTTGGACGATTTCCTCAAGGATGAAGAAAAGGATACCATGGACTGAGCACGTAAGCAACGATTTTGGGTGTTAGAGAGGATGCAAACGAGAAGAAAACCCATAATTAACATCAGGAAGAGACAGATGATGTTCCTGCGACACGTAATGAACAAGGATGGTTTGGAGAATTTAATACTCACAAGAATAAATAGAAAGACAGGGGAAAACATATATTTTTAAACTGATAGATAAACACTTCCCAAAAGACTCAGAACCAAACAAAATTTTCAATAGAAACACAATCAAGCTAAGTTATAGTTTTACTAGTAATTTAGATAGTTTTATAAAAATAAAAAAAAACAACACGCCAGAAACTTAGATAGCATTGTACAAGACAAAACCATTAATAAAGAATGCAATTGCAGGGACGAGAATAAATGTCCACTTCAAAGACTTTGCAATACAAATGAAGTCATTTACAAGGCAAAGGTACATTATTTAAATGGCCAAAATAAAATATATTTGGGATCAACCAAAGACACTTTTAAGACCAGGTGGTTCAGTCACAAGTCTACATTCAAAATAGAAAACATAAAAAAAACTGTAAAAAATTGGCTAGCCACGTGTTAAAATCGAAATCAAAATATGGAAAAGACCCAGACATCACGTGGCGTATAGTGAAAACAGCCAAGTCTTACAACTGTGGAAAAATATGTAGACTGTGTCTGGAAGAAAAGTTAACGATTATGCTATTCCTAAACAAAAATGAACTACTGAATGAAAGAACAGAAATTATGACTAAATGTAACCATACTAAAAATGTACATATTAGGTTCATACAGCCATAAATGCAAACGTTATAATTTCTTGTAATTTTCAAAATTGCACGTTCAAATATTCTCTGTCACGTGAGCGTTCAACAAACGGTAAAATCAGTTATTGCGAATCGCTTGAAGACACCACATCATAGAAACCTAGTTCGTACTAACTCGTTTACAAATTAAGTATATATATATTGTCAGCCGCAGACAGATCTGTTTCGCTGCATCACAGCTCATCAGTACGGTTAGACTCCGACTGCTTTTTAACCCAGTATTGAAACCCGACCGAATTGGCGTCAGTCGGCGATTCTACCTCTGGGCTATGGGCGGTCGGTGGAAGAAAGCAGACATTTTTACCGCATATATTATCATTGTACGAGCCCAATATATATACATATATATATAGCTCTACTTTTGTATTGAGCACTTTCTTAAAAATAGTGTTTCTTTTGACAAGGAATATTATTCCAACAATACTTGTATATATATATCTACTTTTGTATTGAGCACTTTCTTAAAAATAGTGTTTCTTTTGACAAGGAATATTATTCCAACAATACTTGTATATATATATATATATATATATATATATATATATATATATATATATATATATATATATATATATTCCATTTGTAAACGAGTTATTACGCGTAAACTTATTATTGCGTAATTACTCGTTTACAAATGGAAAATATTCAAAAGTTCTATAATATAATTGCATTGAAGACTTTTTATACAAATTTACACTAGTCTAATCTTATTATGACCAGAAATTAAGTAACTAAACAATCAATATTTATATATATATATATATAGAAGAAAAAAGAGAAAGAAAGAAAAAAAGGGGAGTTGAGGCAGAATGAGATAGGAGTGAGTTTGTTGCCTGTCCGTGATTAGACAGGCAGACGATCATGAATTAGTTGAAAGTACCGCGGAGGGATCGAATTCCTTCACCTGGGAGTCGAGCGTTTTAATTATGCCTTTAGAACAAGCGTCTTGTTCATTGATATGGAGCCGATGACGTTGTAATTAATCGATGGCTTCTCCTTTGCAGGAAGAAATGACATTTAAACAATATCTTAGCTTAAAGTATTTATTGCAGCTCAGTTTAGAGATGACAGTCTTAAATAACGGCCGCAACTGACCAATTTAGGTCTTAAATTCCATCTAAGGATACTTCTCAATTGAGCAAGCGTATTTGATATGTAATCATTCCTCTACATCAGCCATTTTACAGGAACGTTTCCGTATCATTCTAACAGATAGATTGACGTCAGAGGCGACTTTGTAAATGGGGAAAAATGACGAATAAATAGACGAAAATATGGTTCTTGAAATTCCATTGGACATTACCACTGGACATTAATAATCTTGAAGCTTTTCCATTTATGCGAGTATTTAAAAGAAAAATGTGCGCAATGAGATGTGTTAACATTTCGGAGAGGCTTAAAGGGAACGTCTTCCATTTTACGCAGACAATAACTCACAGAAAATAGCCGTCATCAAAAAATAAAAAATAAATAAAAATAAAAATAAAAAAGAAAGAAAGGTATTTACGCGTCTGAAAGTACTTTTATTTTCTCCTTAAATTCCTTTGAAAGAAAATAGCAACGGTAATCCGATTATTTTCCTAGATGGGGTCATAAAAGAAATTGAGGAATGGCAAAACACAAACGGTGCTTAATGGAAAAAATAGTCATATAGAATTATAGACAGTGTGAACATAGAAATAAATGCTTAATGGTGCCAGTCAGCTTCACACTAAAACAGATCTACAAACAAGCAGTGTCGATTTCTGTCACACACACTATATCCAACAAGGTTCTATATCCAATATGAATAACAATTCTCTCACAAATAATGCAAATTAATATATATATATATATATATATATATATATATATATATAATATTTATTAATAAATTATAACATTGAATTTATTAATAAATATCATTATTATTATTATTAGCTCTATTTTTTGTATTGAGCACTTTTTAAAAATAGTGTTTCTTTGGATGGGGAATATTATTCCACCCATACTTGTATATATATATATATATATATGTGTGTGTGTGTGTGTGTGTGTATGTATGAACATTATTTTTTATCGATACTCGTATTTAAGTAGATATTCTGTTTTTTAATTAAACAGTATTATATATTTATATCTACCGCCCTGATTATTTACGATAAATTGTTATTACGAAAATGTGTGCCATTCGGCAGCATTCGAACCTGCGACCCCTATGTAATATAAATATATAGTACTGTTTAATTAAAAAACAAAATATCTACTTAAATACGTGTATCGATAAAAAATAATGTTCAAACAATTCATTTCAAATTGTCGGTCGTTTATAACCAAGTTTCGTTAATTTCCGTAACACACACACACACACACACACATATATATATATATGTGTGTGTGTGTGTGTGTTCTTGTAGAATTGCTTCGATTGTTGGGAGTAGTGTGGATGGAGGGGAGATGCACAAGAAATGATGAAAACGTTATAATTTCTGGTAATTTTAAAAATTGCGCTTTCAAAAATTCCCTGCTACATGAGTGTTAAAAAAAATCACCGTTATGTGAGCGTTCTTCAAAAAAACGGTCAACGGTAAAATCAGTCATTGAAAATCGCCTGAAGACACCACTCATATTAGAAACCTAGGTCGCGTAAGTACTCATTTACAAATGTCAAATATTCAAAAATTTTACAATATAATTGTATTGAACAATTTTTAATACAATTATGCACAGGTCTAACCTTATTTTGACAAAAAAACTAGGTAATTAAACATTCAATTTATATATATATAAAGTCAAATAGATGATAAAACCCACTTTACGTTTTCTGTTAGAACACTTCCCAGTTATTTAAATCTACTTTTGTTAAAACGTGCTCATCAGATAACTAGAGCTATACTATTCAATAAATTAAGTTCAAGTGACTTATCTGGAGTTGTTGAGATAAATATGACGTGTACTCGTCCAAATAGCATAACTACTGACGCCGATAGAGGAAAGCGAGTTAGTGAGAACTAGCCAGAAAAGAGTTTTATTCCTTGACTACAGAATTCAGCAAGACTACAGCCTATCCAAGAGTTATTATATTTCTTGATTGCGTAATCTTCTTCCAATGCAACGAAGGCATAATAGTGGCGAGTGGGGTTCAGTTTCACGCGAAAAAAAATATCTGAAAAAATTTTGTGAGGTTCGTAGATAATCATAGCGCGACGCGAAAGTCGATAAACTTCCAGCTTCTATTAAATACAACTATTAAGAAAAAAATGTTCCCTACTTACTGAATATTGGTAGAAACATAATACACTATGGAAGGATTGAAGATAAGATTTCGGCAACAGCAACAAGTCCAAAAGAAATTATTACAAAAGATTTACTGAGGCTGAAAATGCAAGTACAGGCAAAGCATCAGTTCTATTTTCGCTAACTCAATTAGCGAATTTAATTACGCCTCAAAAGAAAAGAAAAACATTACATCGCTATCATACTTGAGAAAGTTAGTCAGTCATTTAAAGTCTATACGTGATACACACTTGGGCGATCAAGTCCCTTTCGAGACATGACAGACTGGGCAGAACATTTTCTTTGCCATTACTTTCTGCGGTAGACTGGTTGCCGACAAAGGCTATAGAAGAGAATCTGTCCTGTGTATGAGTATGTGTATATATGTGTGTGTGTGTCCGTTACCTATAGACCCCGAAACGGCTGAACTGATTTTCTTGAAATTTTACTCAGTTGTACTATAAGCGTCTGCGAGTGTTCTAGGCTAGGTTTTGTGTCGAGGTACCCCCGATAAATATCGAAAATCGATAATCGAAAATCGGTTTATAGAAGGAATGGTCCAATTTTAATCAAATTTGATACACTCATAGACAAAGGCATAAGAAACGATATTCAGAAGTTTCAGGGTTGCAGTTCTTACAATAGTGTAGAAAATGGATAATATATATATATATATATATATATATATATATATATATATATATATAAAAGGCAAGATGTTTGTGTGTGCGTCTGTTTATCTGCCTGTATATCTGTATTTTTTTTCAGCCCTTTTATTTTAGTTTTTGCTTCGGGTTTGGCTCTAAGTAGATATAATTGTAGTTCTTAGTCTCACCCATGATACCATTTACTCAGAGGACTTATTTAGCCTTCAAAATTCAGTTTACGACGAAAAAAATTTATTTGATATCGATACCAGGAAATCAAAATTTGACTTACATCCATTCATTTGTCTTTCAGTCTACGGTTTCGCTTTAACTGGAAACAACTCTTGCTTTTTAGTCTTTCGTGCCAACGTCCAAAGAGTCTGAGATCCAGGACCATGGATTAGTTTTAAAACTTTCATTACACCCGAGCAACGCCGGGCTATACTGCTAGTTTAACCAATAACTGGATGAAAGAGGTGGATTAATACCTTTCCCAAGAGTATTTGCACGTAAGCGAATGCTACGAATTTAACTGGAATTGGAACTCGGCTCCCCGATTTCTCGTTCCGAGCCGATATCCACTGTACCACAACGCACCTCTCTTGAGAAGATAGGTGGCCAGTTTCAGAGAAGAATATCAAGGATGACGGAATGATAAGAAAGTAGGTCAAGCGCGATAAGACTGTTCGATTGTGATTGTGCGCGTGGAAGTGAGTTTCTCTTCCCGGGTCTTTTCTCTAGATGTATGGGTCGGTCAAGATATTCGGCGTCTGATTCGGTCTTGGTGAAAATACGGAAGAAGTTTGAGGGTGCAGTTCGTCTATGGTTTCGGATGAATATTTCCTTAAAGAGGACGACAGACGTATGTGTTTTGCGCGTCTAATCAATTCCTCTTTACCAATCTTTCGTGCCTATATTCTCGCATGACGCAACAATGCAATTACTCAGTGTCTTGTTTTTCTTGTGGAGAGGCAAAGCACTCAGTGTATGTCAGGAGATCTGTTACTTCTACTCTTCTGAAGGTGGCCTGGGTATGCCTAGTGTTGAGATTCGTCAACATACACTTAGCATCACTTTCATAGATCGGATGTGTTTGCAAGTGGAAGGGAATTGCGAATTCTGTAAGGAAGATGCCAGAAAAAAACACCATGTCCCCAAAGAAGTGTGCACTAGTCGGGGGAGTGGACACCGTTTATTCGAGGTGAGGGCTTCTTCTATCGTGAATGCCGGTGAGCCCTCAAGTTATTTTTACGGGCGATGGACGGCCTCTTCAAAGTCCAGGCGTTATACATTACATCAGGTATTAGTGACGAGGTCGGTTTAAGATGATCTGATTAACGAGTTCGGTTTAACAAATCAGGAAGCTCACTCCATGTGACCTTTGGCGTTTGGGTTGAAATGCCTCACTAATGATGGGTTATCACTCACCTGGCAGTTGTTGCGAGGGTCTCACTGCGTCTTTAAAAACTTTTTCAGCGGGCATGAGAATTTCTTCTAACTGCATCCGCTGCAGTGAGTCAGTGGAGACTATGGCTCGTAACTTCTTCCACTGCAATATTGTAGTCTCATTGGCCAAGTTTGTTAAAAACATTATGGTTCGCATGCTGCCAGGAAAATTCTTTCTCCTTGAGGCCAATGTGATAGCATCGTTAACTAAAACTGAATACAATGTTTTTGTGCTTGCTAGATGCTATGCATCCCGGGATGTGGATCTGCAAGATAAAGAATTCTATGGAGACAAAATATTTGCCTTTTTTTTCAACTTGTTCTTTAATCATATCAAGACGGAAAAGCGACGACTTTCTCCATCAGAATTTGGCGTGAGTCAGTACTGCGCTTATCTGCCAAGTGAAAGCAGCCAACTTACAGTGGCATTTTGATGCTATTAGGCATCAAGATATTAGGAATCCCGTATTAAACATTGGCAATCTCGCCTAGAATATTTTAGTTTAGGCTTGTTTTGCTTTTAGTTTTTACCTCAACTTACCTTAGCTAGCGCATGTATGCTCACTGGCCCCTTACATTTCGGTCCCCACTTTCTTTATTTTAATTCTATTTCCCCTCTCCTGTTAGGTGACCCGAAGTTTTAGTTCCCTGGTCGATGCAGGACTCTATTCGTTTATCGAGTGTGCTTTTCGTATTTATTTTGTCTGGATGAGTGTGTAATTGTGTGTACGATTGGTCGAGTAACCAGCTTTAATTTATCATAGGGCCCGATGAATTTTTCGTTCAGTTAACAGATATTTCTGCTACAATAAAATATTGTGGGATTGAAAAAAAGATTTATTAACACCATTTGTTTAGTTTCTCGTACGTATAGTATAATATTGTAAATAATCATCAGGGTTTTGATTTTTAAAAGCTATTAATCTTATTCATCTCACCCCGCAGAAAAATTGTACAGTTAGAACTAGTTAAGATTTCACAGATCTTTGAGGTGTTGAAAAGATCGTAGTATGTATGTTAATTAAGAATTTAGTGATTTGGTGGAAGAAATATTGCATAGTTTGTTTGGGCTAGTAATTTTGGCTAGCTTTTATCAAGATAAAACAGATGAAAACTAGCATTTCTCATCCCAATATTTGGCCTTGTACCACATTTTTTGTATTTATACAAAAATAAATATTATGTCCTGAAGTTTAAGCACACTGTTGCTGCTTTCTGTTAACCTCAGTATCCGAATTATATATATATATATATATATATATATATATATATAAACTTATTTATAAATGGAACTTTGGAACATTGTGTGTATGTGTCTGTGTGTGTCCGTTACCTTATAAACTCCGAAAGGGCTGAACTGATTTTCTTGAAAATTTACACAGTTGTACTATAAGCATCTGCGAGTAGTCTTAGCTAGGTTTTGTGTCGAGATACCCCCAATAAATATCGAAAATCGATAATCGAAAAAAAAAAAATCGCGTTATAGAAGTAGTGGTCCGATTTTAATCAAATTTAATTCGCTCATAAACAAAGAAATAAAAAACGATATTCAGAAGTTTCAAGGTTGCAGTTCTTACAATAGTGCAGAAAATCGATAGTATATATATATATATATATATATATATATATATAAGGCAAGATGTTTGTGTGTGTGTCCGTTTCTCTGCCTGTATGTCTGTAGTTTTTTCAGCCCTTTTTTTAGTTTTTGCTTCAGGTTTGGCTCTAAGTAGATATAATTGTAGTTCTTAGTCGCAGCCATGATACCATTTACTCAGAGGACGTATTTAGCCTTCAAAATTCAGTTTACGACGAAAAAAACTTATTTGATATCGATACCAGGAAATCAAAATTTGACTCACATCCATTCATTTTTCTTTCAGTCTACGGTTTCGCTTTAACTGGAAACAACTATTGCTTTTTAGTCTTTCGTGCCAACGTCCAAAGAGTCTGAGCTCCAGGGCCATGGATTGGTTTTAAAACTTTCATTACACCCGAGCAACGCTGGGATCTACTGCTGGTATATATATAAATATATATATTATAAATTATACTTTAGAGCATGTACACACTTCAATCTACTACAAAAGTGTACATTTTGCTTCAACATTGAAAGAACAATGTCTCATCAGGTAGTTAGTAATGGCAGTAATAAACGTTATTTAAAAAAACGTTAATTACCATCATTAAATGACGTTTACTACCATCATTTCTTTCAATGTTGAAACAAAAATTACACTTTTTGTTGTAGATTGTAGTGTGTACATGTTCAAAAGTATAATTTATAATAAATATTTTTTACTCTCTTTCTTTCTATATTGAACACTGTTTTAGATTAATGTTTCGAACGTTGTAAATATTTTTTTCGTTCCATATTCATTTGGAGAATATATATATATATATATATATATATATATATATATAAATTCGGTTGGGTTTTAATCCTGGCTAAAAGCAATCGGATGTGTAACCGTACTGATAGGCTGTGATACAGCGAAACAGATCTATCTGCGGATGACTATATATATATATATATATATATATATATATATACTTCGAAAATACGCACATTCTATAGCGCAGGAGGATGTCGTCAATGATGTACTTTACTCAGGTCACTGGTCGGTTTCGGGTCTTGCAACATCCTACTACTCTCGCTGAGTTGACCCCGTCAGAGCTGATCAGACTCCGATGCACCCTCCTTCTGTTCTATGCTATACGACACTGATTTATTTTTCTAAGCCGACTTGTGTTTAATACCGACAGGAAACACATAAGAAGAGTCCATAGCGTTCGGGTAAGTTGGGTTTTTCAAGCAGTCAGAAAAAAATTCATTTAATATCATTAAATACGAACTTCTGTCTAAAATTACAAGACAAATAATTGCCCCTCCCCCCGAGAAAAAAAAAGAGATTACACGAAAATTTAGAACCACGAATATTAACTTAAAATACATCGATATGTACATGTATATACACGATTCAAAATTGTCGTTTTTAAAGTTAAAATACCTAAATTACCCACGAGAAGATAATATATATATTTGTTTCTCTCACTGATATCGAGCACTCTTACCTATAAATATAGCATACCTTAAAACTACAGTTTTATCATCTTTATATATAAAATCTTGCAATAACATATAAATTCTAAACGTCCCCTTTTTGTGATGGTGGGTATCACTGTGTTATAGAGAGAAACCTATAATTAGTAAAGATATTTTAGAAACTTTTAATATTGGACTATTTAGAAACATCCAAAGCATTTACTTCCAAAGGTAATCCGTATTACCTTTGGGAGTAAATGCTTTAAAACTATCATTAAATTCTGATAATTGTCATATGCAGCGATATCAAATGCTGAAGTCCCACCTTTGGCCAAAGTGTGCTGAGGGTGGCTTGGCCTTTACAACTGGACGGAGGCAAGTCGGAATTTGCATAAGTGCATATCATTTTCACAATGAGAGCAGGGATTAAGTGAATTCGTAGGAAGCGGCCCTCCCATGGGATCTATTTGCGACGGATCTAACTGGAGTCATGATGGAAGGAAAGAAAGATTCATTGAAATATCTTTTTTACATGCTTTTTTTTTAGATGCTTGATAAATTATATTAATATGTAAGTGCATTTCAGATTACATTAATAGCAGCAGTGGATATAACAGGTTCGATCCTTTAAATTAATACATCAACACTTTCATATACATTCACATTACCATCATAAAGTGGTTTTCCATTTCTATGACCATTGCCTCACATTAATCAATTCTTTTTCACATTTTTCCTTCAACTTAAAGATTCCTTTTTCGCAGAAGTTCGGTGGTTTCTTTGCAAAGAACTCTTTAACATTTTTATGTCATCTAAAGAATTAAAATTTTTACCAGGGTGATTATTATTTTTCAAGTATACGAATAAATGAAAATCTGAAAAAGCAATGTCTGGTAAATAAATTGGGTGGAGTAACACATTCAAGCCGGGCTGCAATAGTTTTGCCGGATCGCCAAAGAAATGTGAGTTCCGGCATTATCCTGAAGGAAAGCAACATCTTTCCTGTTCGCTAATTCTGGAAAATTATTTTTTCCTTGAATTGCTGCCTTTAATTAATTCATTTGCGAGCAATACTTTTCAGTGTCAACTGATTTGTTACTTGGAAGAAAATCATAGTAGACGATTCCATTAGAATCCGACCATATGCACAACATGACTTTCTAAGGATGAAAACCTGCTTTTGAGGTGGGTAAATGTTGTGGAACCCAGACTCACCTCAACACGGACTCACCCACTGCTATATTAATAGGTGTGTAATAGCAGTAGTGGGAAGCAGACAGTAGCACTGTGCGCGTGACCGCATACTACTACCAAGGACTATACTAGATTCGTATGTTTTGCTTACTGTACCTTCTTCTTTGTAACCTTTTCTCTAAATACCTCTTCCTTTAACCTACACGTCGATGTTCCGTGTTATATTTCCATGAACCCACTCTTGGTTCCACATCAGTAGCGACGAAGATTCGGTTTAATCTCCACTGGTTTCCACATAAGTAAAGTTAGCTCATGTCGCTTACCCAGGATCGTTTTTAATGAACATTGTTGTAAACGATCCATTTCTCATCACCCGTCAAAATTTGCTTCAAAGGGGTGCATTTTCTCAGCGTTTACGCATCAAATCACAGACAGAAATACAATCCAAAAAGATTCTTTCACTCAGATCATGTGGTACACAAACCTCCTAATGATCTGATACATTGAGCTTAACTAAGTCCTCAAAAAATAGGGAAATTTAATGAATTTCGCTTTTTTTTTTATCAATTCCCGCGTTGTGCAATGCGTGTTATTTTCAATCAATGTCTTGACTTGGTTTTCATCTGTAGTATGTGATCTGCCTGAGCGTTTTTCATTCATTCTAAACATATCGAACCACTTTCGTACATTTCTGTCAACTAAAGGACCTTCCCATTATACAGCACATATCTGTTTTTTTCTTTTTTCGCTTGCAAGGCATTTTCCCTTTCCAGTAATAAAAATAAGTATCAAGTGTCTAAAATGCCTCTTATAATCTTCCATTTTCTTGGGGAAGTAAAACTGACACGAATTAAGTAATTTTAGATTTTCTTTTTCAAGAGATAGTTTGAAGTGTACTCAAATCGAAAATGTAAGCATATTATATCTGTCAATAATTTTGACGTATTCTTAAGTGTTACAACATAAAACGAGTACAAATAGGTATGAATTATAATTATAATTAACATTTTAATCAATATTAATATAAATTCAAATCTTGGGCTTGAGTTCGTGTTTCTATTTGGATATTCATAATATTAAACGATTATTTCAACTGTTTAATTCTTCTACGGGTTTGTAATTTATTTCCTTTATAAATAAACTTGAAGCAAGGTAGCGCTTTGTTCATCCTAATTAAACTGACACATTATTTTTTTCGCTTATACTGTGATTATTTTTATTAAAGCTCGTATTTTTGTGGGTTTCAAATGAAACTTTTGAAAATTTTTAACGTATTTCATTGAACGTTTTAACTTTTCAAAACCATAGTTTGTAATTATATTCAGATCATAGGCAGAAAAAAGGTGTCTATTCAAACTGTCACTAGAATGGTTTAGGTTGAACTAACTCATACCAGATGATTTGACGAGTAAGTTTTTCTAAAATGTATAAGTTTAATGGGAAAAAATTGTAAGATAATCATTTGTTTAGTCCGCATTTTGTGCTTATTTTAAGATTTTTTTTTTTAACAAGAACTAATAATTAACTTTTTCCGGCGTGCCAATATTCGGAATGGTATGTATATGTTGTCTATCTTCCTATTTCATCCATCCATTCATCTTGCACATATACAAAACAACCATCCGTCCGTGCATGAAATACTGCTGTCATATATGGTCAGGTGCACCCGCTGTTCATCTCAGTGTTCTTGACAGGCTCCAAAAAAGAATCTGTAACGTGATAGGTCCCGACTTGGCGGCTCGACTCCAGTCACTTTCTCACCGACGGGATGTGGCTTCCCTCTGTCTGTTCTATAAATATTTACAAGGCTTCTGCTCCGACGAACTAAGGTCACTGGTGCCCCCGCCACATGATTTACTCGTACAACCAGGTCCCACCCATTCACAGATCAACCAAATGCATCCGACAATTCTACTCCTTCAGCTTCTTTACTCGCACTTTCCGCCTGTGGAACTCGTTTCCAAATTCTTGCTTTCCTGACGGCTACAACCTCCAGGAATTTAAATGCAATGTCAATACCCATCTCTTAACCAGTTGACACTAGTTCTTTCTACATCACCCTGTATATCATTTCTTTTCTCTTTACCTTTGCAACTGTCATCACACTTGTATTGACATCCTTATTTTGCTCCCTTCTCTGACACCCCCTGTAACTGGTTCGTATTTCTCTTTACTCTACTCCTATTTAATCTTTTTCTCTTATATAGCCCCTGCGCATCAGTGGCGTTACCGCTTTGATTGGGGTGGAACGATTAAAAAAAAAAAAAATTACAGTAATGGCATGTTCCTATCATCTTAAATACGTGGATATTATTGGAATAGTGAAAGAGTAAAGTAAAAATACTGACTAACAGCTCACTAGCACTGTGTCTACTTTACGTATCATACGCATCTTTTACTTGTTGAGATACTACTATTTCCAACATCCTAGGGTTCTACTAGTCTGAAAGCACCAAACTATTATGCATTTATTATGTATTTATCCTACATAATAGTTATATAATACATAATATAAATATACATTATTATAAATAATAATGATTACATACATATTATAATAATTTTCTAAACATATACTGTTAAATATAAGAGACAATGAATGTCTATCATGTTTAATCATGAGCCGTTCTAAACATTGTATTTTGGCTTAAATTTCAGGTGAAAATAAAGACAAAAAATTGGATAATTTTAAAATTATTTTGGTTCCAAGCTTTCGGCTCAAATGATCCATCTTCAGAGAGGTTACAGGGACCATTAACATAAAAACATCCACCATGAAAGATGATTTTATCTTGAGTTGACATAAAACTTTGCTAAATACCAAATAGCAGACGCAGTTCTTAGATTTGTAATGCGGTTCTATGACGTCACACCGCGTGAGAGCACGAAATGTTAAGAAAAACATATGTTTAACTGCAATGTAATGTGTTATGACCAGATTTTAACGTGATTTTATTAAGTATTAAGTTTTTAAGAGAAGAATGAAAGTTGAAGCAAGAGGAGAGCAAAGAGAAAGATGAACCAGTTACAGTGGGCGTCGAAGAAAAGGAAAAGAAAAAAATGGAATATCAGTGTGAAGACAGTTGCGAGGGTAGAGTGTTAAAAGACTAGAAGGACTAGAGCTAAATAAAAAGAGATTGGAATTGTCGCTTCATTGAAAAATCTTTAAGAATTTATTATTATTATTTTTATTACGATTAATTCTGTAATTTCTTTTTCTCCAAGGACTACATATCAACTACAAGAAAACTAAATGAATTGTAATCAGTAAAAAGAGGAGGCCAAGTTGTTGATACCAAAATAAAACAGGTGCAGAAATTTAAATACCTGGGAAGTGTTCTAGCAGAGGATGGAAAGTGCGACATGGAGATCCGAAGGTGTATTGGCATGGACAAGAATGTATTCCAAAAGCTAAGTAAAGTATTAAGAGACAGGAAAATTTATTTTGAAATAAAGAAGCGACTATTGGATGCTATGTGATTCTGTTTTTCAATATGGCAGTGAATGATAGACAATCTCATCACTGATGAAGGGAATACTTAAAGTAACCGAAACGTAGTTCTGCAGAATGATGCTGAGGATACCATGGATAGAACACGCGAGTAATGATGAGGCTTTGGAGAGGATAGACATAAAAAGGAAACATATTTAACATCAAGAAAATAAAGCAGAAGTTCCTGGAACGTTTGATGGGGAACGGGGGATTAGATAACCTGATGCACACGGGACAGGTGGAAGAGAAGTGAGATAGGAGAAAGAAATGCATGGCATACTTTATGGACTTGAGCAGATAGTGGGGCGGAGATTTAGCGGAATAAGAGTAGAAGGAGTATTAAGGAAGATGTGGAGGGCCATGATCACTTACGTCTTAAAGGGACGTGGCACACAGAAGAAGATATAAGTATTAAGAGGAAACAGAAGTATTAATTTCAGAGCTGTCTTTAGTCATTAATAAGAACACGGATGCGGACCCGGCAAATTGTAACCTAATTTACAGAATAGTTTTATGATCAGCATGGGAATTTGACGTTTGTGAATCATCGATACAATCACGTTCAGCAGAAATATACACCGGCTCAGAGAAGAGAAATATTGGTATCACAAGAAAGAATTGACGGTTCCTCATTCTGAAATACCCACGGAAGGACAACAAATATGAGAAACAGAAAAAAAGGGGAAAAATTAATTTTGCGTGTAACAAATACCAACAAATGCCCCTCTCTCTCTCTCTCTCTCTCTCTCTCTCTCTCTCTCTCTACATATATATATATAGATAGATAGATAGATAGATAGATAGATAGATAGATAGATAGATACTTCATTTCTAAACGAGTTACTACACGACCTAGGTTTTTTCCATGTGGTATCTTCAGGCGATTTGCAATAACCTTAAGCTATGTACCTTTGTTTTCTAATAGTCATAACAAAATATATTTGGGATCAACCAAAGACACCTTTAAGACCTGGTGGTTAAATCACAAGTCTACATTTAAAATAGAAAACTTTAAAAATTGTACAATATTGGCTAGCCACGTGGGGAAACTGAAATTTAAATATTGAAAAGACCCAGACATAACATGGAGTATAGTAAAAACAGACAAGCCTTACAATTGTGGCAAAATATGTAAACTGTTCCAGGAAGAAAAGTTAGCGATTATGCTATTTCTTAACAAAAACGAATTATTAAATGAAAGAACAGAAATTATGACGAAGTGTAACCATGCCAAAAATACCTATTAGGTTTATACAACCATGGATGAAAACATCATAATTTCTTGAAATTTTAAAAATTGCACGTTCAAAAATTCCCCGCTACCAGAGCGTTCAAAAAAATCACCGTTACGTGAGCATTCTTAAAAACAAAAGAAAAAACCCGGTAAACGGTATAATCAGTTATTGCAAATCACCTGAAGACGCCATATGGTAGAAACCTAGGTCGGGTAATGATTACAAATGAAGAATATTCAAAAGTTCTACAATATAATTGTATTGAACCCTTTTTAATACAAATGTGTATTCGTCTAATTTTATTATGACATAAAACTACGTAATTAAACAATTTATATATATATATATATATATATATATATATATATATATATATATATATATATATATATATGCGTTACTCTTCAGCAATGAAATTAGTTTTTTCCAGAGACTGGCGTGTGCATACACCGCTCATATAGAACACGCTAAAATTTCCCCTTTTTCATTCTCGGCGCCTATGGCTGACACCAAATCAATCGAGTTTCGATCCCGGCCAGAAGCAAGTAGATGTCTAGTCACACTGATGAGCTTTGATACCGCGAAACAGACTTATAGATAGATAGATAGATAGATAGATAGATAGATAGATAGATAGATAGATATGTATATCACTACACACACACACACACACACACACACACACACACACACACACACATAGACAGGCAGAGAGATACTCAATGAGATAGATAAGTTGTGTGGTATTGGGCCACAACTTCGCTGTGGTTTTCATAGATAATGTTTTATGGGGTGTGTTTGTGAACCCTACACTCAGCCGATTTTAAACTCAAAGTTGTCCTTCTGATGGACTAGTTGCTTACTAGAACTAGGAAAAACAGTTTGCGTTGTAGGCCAGGTGAGTGAGAGAAGAAGTGAAATACCATTTACAAAGGTATTTCTGTGAAAGTTGACCCAGCGGCCAAGGCTGGAATTTCTACTGAATATCAATTTGCTAACTGATACGTTCCTGTGTTATAACTGATTCCGTTTGCTTCAGCATTAGTGTTATTAATCGTACAAGTTGCGATCAGTCAGTTAAGTGTCATACATGATACACGCTTGGGCGATCATATATCAAAAGAGATATGACTGACTGAGCAGAGTATTTTGCCATAGTAGTTTTCCATTACTATTCAGTACACTGGTTTCCAATCAATTTGAATTTAATTTGACGCTGTTTAGAGTTACATTCCCTCTGATAGGAAATGACCGTTATTCACTCTGTCACCAGGCTTCTTGACAAAATGTCTAATCACTGGCATGGCATTATGATAATAATATGTAAATCAGTCATTTAAGTGCCATACGTGATACACGCTTGGGCGATCTTATCTCGAAAGAGACATTATTGACTGTGCAGAAGATTATCCCGTAGTAGGTTGTCATTCCTTTATGCGTAGACTGGTTGCCAGCCAAGGCTGAAGAATGCAAACTGTCCGGTTATTTAACCCATAACTGAAGGGAAGAGATAGATTAATACCTTTCCAACGGGTACTTGCACGTAAGTGAATGCAAGGAATTCAACTGAAATTCGAAACTTGTGGCTGGTAGTAAGAAAAACTGCGAAGAACTCACACCAAATCGAAAGTTGTGGAGAGCTATGATCACCTATGTTTTAAACGGATACAGCAAAAAAAAAATGTCGTATGAAATTTACTGCCAATATCTTTCAGTGTCATAGTAAGTTAAGTGCCATACGTGATACACGCTTGGGCGATCATGTCTCGACAGAAACATGACTAACTGCGCAGAATATTTTCCTGCAGTAGGTTGCCAATACTTTCTTCGGTTGACTGGTTGCCAACCAAGGCTATAGAACCCAATCTATCCTGCTATTTAACCAATAGCTGGAGAGAAGAGATGGATTAATACCTTTTAGACAGAGATGGTAGTAGCAGAAAGGGGAAAAGAAACAGTAATTATTCTAAGATGAAAATAACTTCCTTCCGCATTTAATATTACTAACATCAGGGAAAAACTAACTAAAAAAGAATAATGTCCCCACCCCAAAAATATTCGCTTCTGTTTCATTTCACTCTGTTATTTAAAGCGGTTCTTTAGAAGAGAAAAAAAATTAAATAGAGAAGGAGACCGTTTTTGATTTCCAAGAAAGCTGAGTCTGAACTGAGATTATGTCAGGTTTCATTTTTAACAATAATTATAGGTGACAATTTTTATTTTTTTGACTAAGTTCATGTTATATTATATTTGCAGAATTTCGCATCGATCGATATAAACTTAAGTGGTATCTTCACTATTCTTGTTTTTTTTTCTAAATTTATTTTATTTTATTTGTTTATATTTTTTATTATTTATTATTATTCTACAACCGTTAAGCATAGAGGATAGCAAGATAATGTAACGGTTAGCGATTTAAGAGTTCCGGGGTACGTCTTGCATTCACTTTCGTACAATTATCAGTGGGTAAGATAAAAGTTCATTTCTTCTCTTCCCAGTTTCAAAACTGGTCGGTGTGCTACTTAAATCCAGGAGATAAATTCAAATACTTGGGAAATGTTTTTACAGAGGATGCAAAATGCGATATGAAGATCCAAAGACGCATTGGCATGGCCAAAGATGCATTTCAGAAGCTAACCAGAGTACTGAAAGACAGGAAAATCTCATTAGAAACAAAGAAAAGAGTGCTGGATTGATATGTGATATCTCTCCTTCTGTATAGAAGTGAATGCTGGACGATCTAATCAAAGATGAAGGAGAGGCTTGAGGCAGAAGAAATGTGGTTTTACAGAAGGATGCTGAGGATACCATGGATAGAGCATGGGTGCAATGACGAGGTGTTGGAAAGGATGCAAACGTGTGGAAAACAGATAAAAAATATCAGGAAGTCACAAATGAGGTACTTGGGACACCTAATGAGGAAGGAAGGAAGGCCTGAAGAATTTGATACTCACAGGTCGGATAAATGGAAGAAGAAGCAGGGGAAAGCAGCGTGAGACGTACTTGTTAGGTCTGAGCAAATGTTTGGCGGAGCGGGGCTTGGAAGAGATACCAAGAGAAAAATTACTAAGAGCGACAAGAGACAGAGTCAAGTGGAAGTCCATGATCGCCTATGTCCTGAAGGAACACAGCACATGAAGAATATTAAATCTTAATCTATAACAGGAATTATAGTGGAGTTTATTGTGGTATGTCAGTTGATATTGGTTTGTAGTATATCAATCTATGGGTGACTTAATGCCGAAATCTAAATATTTTGTACGCAAATTTATGCTTTCAACTGCAGATGTTTTTGTACATGTTATACTTTTGGGGTAAATGTATGTATTTTTTCTGGTAAATGTATGCATTTTTTCGGGGTAAATATATGTTTTTTTTTTCGGGGTAAATGTATGAATTTTTTCGGGGTAAATGTATGTATTTTTTCGGGGTAAATGTATGTACTTTTTTTTAGTTGGAGTTCGGTTATAGCAGGAAGGTTTATTTAGAAAGATATTAATGAAACTTATTTCATTTTTTTATTTTTTATTTTAAAAAACTGAAAATATCTTCTCGCTTTTTATTAAAAAAAGTTTCATTAATAATTTTATTCTTCAAAAATGTGTTATTCTAATATTTTTTTTTTCAAAAACGTAATGATGGTAATATTTTTCCTACAAAAATGTATATTTTTATATAAAATTCTATTTTTATGTATATATTTCTATAAAAGTCTATTTTTTTATTCTTTCATAGTGTTTTGACCCCGGTCCGGTGGTTAACTATTTACCAATAACTGGGACCCTAACAGGTGCTACCACTCCGTGTCAGGGTGGACCAGGGAACAACAGCAACTAAAAGGTAGTTCCATGCTTCTCACCACCTCCCAATCAGAGGCCTTACTGCCGGATGCAGTTTACCGTCATGCCCAGGATCTTAGATTTTATAGATCATGAAATGTATTATTAGTCATTTTACTATAAACGTGTACTGTTGATTTTTGTTTGTGGTTTCACTATTTATCCAAAGCTGGGACCCTGACAGATGCTACCACTCCGGTCAGGGTTAATGTGGAAACAACATCAATTTAGAAGTGGTTTCAAAATCCTCAAAACAACTAATCTCCCAACTTGCCGGCTTGCTGCCGGGTGTAGTTTATCGTCTTACCCAGGACGATTATTTTGGCTTTGGTAATAGCAAACAATTGTTCTAGTTCAGTTTCCTCCTTCTCTCTATCTTAATTTGACATTCGGCAGAAAGTTTTCTTGTTAGCAAGGAAGTGCAACAACTTTGGATGCTGTGTCTGTAGCCCTGGTGAGGTCTGACGTATACAGCCGATGTAAATATTATGGAGTTCCCAGTTATTCTCAAGTGCTGGTTTATTGATTCATTGATCTCGACTGGGGCAAAATACGGCATAAATGAATAATAAGAAACAACAACTTTGACAATTATGCTACGAAATCGAACCAACAAGCGCAATTCAACATTAGTCAGTGAGCTAGATTATTCATGGTTTTATATTACTTTTAGTGTTATATGCTAGTCGATAGATATGTTTGAGCAGACGCCATGGTTTGTCTATATTTCTGAGATGAGGTAGTATTTACAATATTTACATTATTCAGACTATTGTCCTTATCGTTGTTGCCATTTGTACGACGTTTAATAATAAATCATTCTATTTGTTTATATTTCTGAGTTGAGGTAGTATTTACAGTAATTAAATTATTCGGACTATTGCTTTCATCTTTGTTGCCATTTGTACGATGTTTAATAATAGATCATTCTATTTGTCTATATTTCTGAGATGAGGTAGTATTTACAATATTTACATTATTCGGACTATTGTCCTCATCTTTGTTGCCATTTGTACGATGTTTAATAATAGATCATTCTATTTGTCTATATTTCTGAGATGAGGTAATATTTACAGTATTTACATTATTCGGACTATTGCCCTCATCTTTGTTGCCATTTGTACGATGTTTAATAATAGATCATTCTATTTGTCTATATTTCTGAGATGAGATAGTATTTACAGTATTTACATTATTCGGACTAGTGACCTCATCTTTGTAGACATTTATACGATACATGGCCAAGTTGATATAGAGTTGATATAGACGATGGTTAATTCCTCTGACTTGACCCAAAGAGTAGTGAGTTCAATACCACAGCAGTGGGGTACAAGTAACTTACATGGTTAGAGGGATATAACTCATGGTTACCAGAAGAGGCACTACTACGCAAGGAATGTAGTTCATATTCCCCAGTGATTGTAATAAAGAGTTCGGTTAGAAATTTCTAGCATTTGAAGAAGGCCGGAGCGTACAACGGCGAAATGTCGTAAAAATGACAACAAAGATGAGGACAATAGTCCGAATAATGTAAATAGTGTACGCTATGATTTGTTTTTCTATTTCATCTATTTTCAAACAAGGGGAATTAAATCTACCGACCTGTGTCTTCATATGTCTCTATAAAAAAAAAAAAAAAAAAACAAGATACCTTCAGGGGTACAAACTTGCGTCCCCGTATGTAGAGAAAACTACCGTTTAATTCAGCATACTTTAAAATGCTTGACGACTGAGAAATTTAAAATCCAGTAAGATTCATTTACTCATTTAAGGAGATGCAATTCATTATGTTCTGGTCGAAAATTTACATGTGCTTTAGCCGTTGTAATCTCCGGCCTTTTTAGGTGATTGGAATTTCGTACTGAACACTTGATTTCGATCACTGGAGTAGATTACTCTCGAACAATGTGTCATGCTACTTGTCACTTTAACTCAACGCTCTAAAGTTATATGTTCACCCTAGAGAGTTGAAATAAAGAAAGATAACTAAGACATCCGGTAGTAGCATGCCTCATGGAACGAGAACAATATACCTTTGGAATCCAAATAAAGAGTTTATTTCAAAAGGGCCGAAAAATTGTGAATATGATTATGGCAATAAAGATGAAGACAACAGTCCGAACAATTTATATGATGTAACGATTCCGTCTTTAACACTCCCTGCGAATTTGAACCTACGCTCTTTAATCATGACTGGTACTGGACGAGGGTTATTAATTTAAACTGGGAATTTGAGTCACTCCGATAACACAACCATGGACGATGCCCCTATGGATGAGTCTTAGTAACTCTCTTTATACAGCTTGATGATTTTGACTGTTGGTATTCTAGGATTCCTCCGCTTAACATCAACGTGAGATGCCCAGTTGGCTCAGTAGAATTCTCCGGCTACCATTTCACAATCCGCGATACTGCAGTCACAGCACTTCGCTGTATTCCTGACAGGATCCTGACAGGATCCCTGACAGGATCCCTCAATGAATGCTATTTCTTGCAAAGGAGCATCCCTTAACTATGTAGAGTACGGTCATCACTCCTTCGGATATTTTCAAAATACCGTATAACTCAAGTTCACATATAAAACTTTCTATTCATACTTAATATGACAGTATTATGTTGTTAGTGAAGCTAAACCCGGATTTAAAACTTCTGCTACCTTGCGGCTATATTTACTCATGGAAAATGTCAGCAGTCAAATTCGAGACAAAATTTTCCCGCAGTAAGTTGCCATTACTTTCTGCTGTAGACTAGTTGTTAACCAAGGCTATAGATCTCAACCTGTCCTTCTATTTAACTGATGACTGGACGGAAAAGAGACGGATTAATAACTTTCCCAAGGTTATTTTCGCGTAAGTGAATATAACGAATTCAACTGGAATTCGAACTCGTCTCTCCCAATTTCTCGATCCGAGCCGATAACCACTGCACCACAACGTACAAAACCAGTTTTCCAAATTCGTGTATCACTTTACATTTTAGTTAAAATAATTATCAAGAATTTTTTATTTGATCATGTCTTTTTTAGATATACTTTTTACATTACATAATTTGATTTGGCTAATAAAAGTCAGCTATTAACAGTTAGGTCAATCCTTATCAGAGCCTGAAAAAAAATCAAGCGTGTTGAGTTCTAACTCCGTCCTCGTTTGTTGCAGCCAATTTTGTACTAATTTCCTTGTGAAAAGTATTCTCTCTCCACCTGTGGTCCTGGGTACGACGGTAAACTGTATCCGGCAGCAAGGTTGTTGTGAGGAGCATGGAACCACCTATTAATTGCTGTAGTTTCCAGGTTCACCCTGACTGGGGTGGTAGCACCTGTTAGTCCCAGCTATGGGCAAATAGTTAACCCGCAAGCTAGGGTCAAAACACTATGAAAGTATAAAAATACACTTTTATAGAAATGTAAGCATAAAAATAGACTTTTATATAAAAATATACATTTTTAAAGGAAAAATATTACCAACAACACATTTTCGAAGGAAAAAATTATTACCATAACACATTTTTGAAGGAAAAAATTATTACCACTAATACATTTTTTAATACAAAACTAGAAGACATCTTCAGTTTTCTAATGTAAATAAAAACATTAAAAAGAATTTTCATCAAAATCTGATTAAAACAACCTCCTCACAATAACTGAACATTAAAAAGTCCTTTTAAAACGCCACGTTTTTGGCATTAAATAACCCACAGAGGTGTTGATATGCCGTTAAACAAAACTCAAACTCTCCAGCTGATTTTTTTACAGTGATGTTCATCCTGTACAAAGCCAAAGTAAACATGGGAGAGGTTTACAGAATAAGAGGTACAATTTATGTGGGCAAGTTACCGGTTAATCCTAGACTTGAATAGGTTAAGATTGTGATGATTGGTTAAGCAACCTCTCCGAACTCAGTTCCACAAAGCAGTGGTTCTTGTGGAGGAGCTGCTCGTGTAGAACATACATCTTATCAACGGGATACGAAGGAAATGATGGGGATTCGCTACAATTCCATGGCATGGCGGGTCTTAACCGTGAAGGTTACAACAGGTTGATCTCAGGAATTTAGTTCGTTTGAACACTTTCTTATATGACCCGGTAAGGGATATATATATATATATATATATATCATTCGAGGTAGTTAAGCGGTTTAGACAAATGTAACTGGGTAGGACAATCTAGTCCGTAGACGTAATGAACGGTACTCGTCGTATGCAGTATCCTGAGACGTAGGCGTAGTCAGTAAACGTAGACCAATACCGTAGACCTCTAAACGCAGATCTCTAGTCTAAGACCTGCAGACCTCTAGCGTATAGACGTATGGACGTAGAACTCTATGCGTACTCGCCTTCGCCTCTATATATGTCTGACACTAGCCAATCAAATTACTGTAAGGGGAACTAAGGTGTATGCGTATTCATTACATATTCATTACGCCACTTTCCATGGAAATGGCGATAAAGCAGCGAGAAACATTCGACGTTTCGTCTGTGGGGAAAGAGTTTTAGGGAAATTGGAAAATAATTTCCACGAGAGCGCAAAGACGTTTGGATTCTATCGAGACTGGAGAAGAATGACAGCAGCTAATGCCCATATATGATAGCAGGACTCCATTTTAGGTCTGATCTGGCTGTTGTAAAGTGGAGAGGATAGCAGGAGATGTTAAATATTAAAGGAGACTATGCGTTCTTGCTTTGAGTAGCAGCCAGTATAGAGCAAGGGACACTCTGAATTTAAAACCGTGAAGAAGGAAAACATAAGTCTCTTTAAATTTATCCAAAAAAGCAATTCACACGTATATATATATATAAAGGTAATTCACATCTAATCTATCTAAACTTATTAATAAATGAAACTTTGTCTGTGTGTGTGTGTGTGTGTGTGTGTGTGTGTGTGTGTCCGTTACCTAAAGACTCCGAAACGGCTGAACCGATTTTCTTGAAAGTTTACATAGTTGTACTATAAGCGTCTGCGAGTGTTCTTAGCTAGGTTTTGTGTCGAGGTACCCCCGATAAATATCGATAATCGATAATCGAAAAAATCGGGTTATAGAAGGAGAGGTCCGATTTTAATCAAATTTGATACACTCATAGACAAAGACATAAGAAACGATATTCAGAAATGTCAAAGTTGCAGTTCTTAGAATAGTACAGAAAATCGATAATATCCCCGATATCGGAAATCGATACCCCGATATTCTATCGAATCTGATCAAAAACCGATATTCAGTCATCAATATGGCTCATTTTTATCCTTGGATGGCTTATTTGACTCTGATATTGGAAGTTGATACCCCAATATCCTACCGGGTCTGATCAAAATCAGTTTTTCAGTACTTTTATTTTAGTTTTTGCTTCGGGTTTGGCTCTAAGTAGGTATAATTGTAGTTCTTAGTCGCAGCCATGATACCATTTACTCAGAGGACTTATTTAGCATTCAATATTCAGTTTACGACGAAAAACACTTATTTGATATCGATACCAGAAAATAAAAATTTGACTTACATCCATTCATTTTTCTTTCAGTCTACGGTTTCGCTTTAACTGGAAACAACTATTGCTTTTTAGTCTTTCGTGTCAACGTCCAAAGAGTCTGAGCTCCAGGACCATGGATTAGTTTTAAAGCTTTCATTACGCCCGAGCAACGTCGAGTTATACTGCTAGTAGATATAAAACCAAAAAGAATAAAATAGAAAGAGTTACGGTCCTGGTGTGCATTGTTGTGCGTCGATCTCGGCTCGGAGCAAGGTAATCGGAGAACCGAATTCCAATTTCAGTTGCACTCACCCGCAAATACTCTTTGGACTCATCTTCCACCAGCTATGGGTTAAATAGCAGAACAAACTGACCCCTATAGCCTTGATAGACAACCAGTCTACCGCAGAAATTAAAGGCAACCCACTGCGGGAAAAATCTTCTGCCTGGTCAGTTATGTCTCATTCGAGACATGATCACCCAAGCGTGTATCGCGTATGGCACTTTACTGACTATGGCACTGAAGGACCTTGGCATTAAAAAATAAACAAAGCTTAAGTAGTTTCTTACAGAATTTCTTCTTTTTGCTGTGTTCGTTTAAAGCATAGGTGATCATAGCTCTCCACAACTTTCGATCTGGTGTGTGTTATTCGCAGTTTTTTACGCTGCAAGCCACTAGGCCACCCTCCATTCACACAATCTCGTCGGGTAAGTACCTCTCTGACTTATCATTCTTGCTCTCAATATGCTCCGTGGTGCATAAGTTTTCCACACATTCCTCCCTCGTGTTGCCCTCGGGAATTATTCAGCTGTCTTTCCCTGATTCTGAGTCTAAGTGTTCTTTCTGTTAATATTTTTTTTTTAATTCCTTGTTGCTTAATCGCCCCATCCTTGAAAATTTTTGCATCCTTCTCCCAAACCAACATTTCTACTGACTCTAGTTTTCTCCTCATCCGTGGGGAAATTCTCCAAACTTCAGTAGATAAACAACGCGTAGCACTCCAGCACTGATTACTGTCGTTACATATTATTATTTACATTATTTACAAGCGGAATTCCGTACCCATCATTGTTGCTGTTATCGCAACAACAAAGATAAGGATAATTGTCCACGTGTAACTTAACTAATATGCCACAAAAATATTTTTCAAACGTGTGTTGATAAAGTAAAATGTTTGGAAATCTCGTCTATGTTCGAGAGACATTATTGTCGCTTTTCTCTCAATATGCCATTTTTGACAGTGACAGAGTGGTATCAGACGTAACTTAGACAAATTCTCGAGGAGCAGGTGTTGTTTTCTGCTTGAAAAGCTATGTACTTTTATCTGGTTTAAATACAAAATTACTTCTCTTTGAAAACATGTTTTTTTTTTTGGTTTTTTTATTGTTTTTTTTTTTACATGGAGCCATTCAATTCATCAGTTCTCTCAAGAAAAAAGCATTCTTCCAGAAGATCAGTTTAAAAACTGTTTCAAAATACATGATCATTCTTCGATAAAAGAAATAATCTATTCTCTGAATCTTCAGTTTCCTGAAAGTGTTTATCACTGATTCAACATATCCTTACGAACGTCAATTTGATTTCCATTCTCTGTTCTTATAGTTTGTCTTTACTAAAACTGACGGATATAATTATATGATCTGATAAATGCTGTTCTGAAGGTACATAAGGTTATCGCTCATACGCATTAACTCGCAGCTTTTAAACCTTCGGGAAAGCCGCCAGGTTTGGTGTAGCGGTATGGTTTAAAGCTGTCAATGTCGAAAACTGTCAATATCATATCTTTTCTATTTTGAACATCGTTTCTGGATGAGATTCATAAGTATTTTTTCCCAGTAAAAGAAATCTTACCACCTTTCTCGTACACTAGTGTTTTATAGGATGCTGAAGTGGCTCCTTTCATCATGATCACAATAGAAGTATTTTAAAAGCATTAATCGTTATATATAAGTGAACAGTATTTTGTTTTTATCGTTAATCATATTTGTCAGAGATAACACCTTCCAGGAAACCCACATCTAAGGAAGTACTCTTTTTTTAATCATTTCACCCCAAGCAAGGCATTCCACTGCCACTATTGCGCATGGGGCTACATAGGGGAAGGTAAAGAGGAGGAGTGGTTAGGTTTAGGAAATATCAGAAGGAAGGTGATAGAGAGGTAAGGATACCGAGGATGAGGGAGGGGCAGATGGGAAGAGTGTTTGAAAGAATGGGAGCGAGTTAGTGTGTTAGGAGGTGTCTATTCACCTTACATTTAAACTCCTGGAGATTGTAGCTGTCGGGGAAGCAATCATGTGGAAGGGAATTTCACAGTCGGGAAGTGCGAGAAAAGAAACTGTTGGAGAAGAAGTTGCGGTTGCATTTTATCGGTTTCACTGTAAAAAGGTGGGATCTAGTTGCTAATCTAGTTTCTCGTGCAAATTCGTATCTAGGGGGCAGTAGTGATCCAAGTTCATTGGAGCAGAGGCCGTGAAAGTATTTATAGAAGAGACACAGGGAAGCCACGTCGCGCCGGTAAGAAAGGGACTGCAGGCGGTCTGCCAAGTTGGTATCGATCACATTACAGACTCTCCGCTGTAACTTGTCGAGAAGCCCGAGAAGAATAGCAGGAGCACCCGACCAGATATGGCAGCAGTTAAGTAGAGCGAGAGAAAATCTTGGAAGGACAATTTTTGGCATTCTTTGCGCGTATCACTATATCAGGATACCCACGAAGAAGAGGAAGATGTGATTTTATCTGATTCTCAAGTGATTTTGTTTTATAACTCGCTGTTTTTTCACATATCTGAATAGGAAGTGAACTCAGCAGGTATGCAAAAATAGAAAGGGACGTAAGACAAGGATGTGTTTTCTCACCGGATCTTTTCAACCTGTACAGCGAAACAATTTTTTCCTTTTTTTTTAATCATTTCACCCCAAGCAAGGCATTCCACTGCCACTATTGCGCATAGTGAGTTACCTAGGGGAAGATGCTGAGAGAGTGATTAGATATAGAAAATGACAGAAGGAGGGTGATAGACGAGTAAGGAGGTACATATTAATGAGCCACATAACAAAACTCATCATCCGGATTCTGATGAACTGAGCGCGCAGCAGAATTGGCCCGGAGATAAAACAAGAACAATTTAGGTTTGTTAAAGATACTGGAACGAGGAATGCGATATTCATGCTCAAAATGCTACCTAAACGAGCAGTACAAATGCAGAAGGACCTTTATCTATGCTTTATAGACTTCGCAAGGGCGTTCGACAAAGTACGAGACAAGGACTTGATAGAGATGCTCGACAACCTCGACATTTTCGGAAAAGACGTTAAGATAAAGAAGAATCTATATTGTCAGCGAACCACTTGTATACGAATAAGAAGTGAACTCAGCAGGTATGCAAAAATAGAAAGGGGCGTAAGACAAGGATGTGCTTTCTCACCGGAACTTTTTAAACTGTACAGCGAAGCAATTATGAGAGAAATAAAAGCCTCGCCAGGATTAGTCATTGGCGGTCACAATCTCAACAATATCAGACACGCGGATGACACAGTGCTGATAGCAGATACGGAAAGTAAAATGCTGGCACTTCCGACGGAAGTTAGCAAAAGAAAGGAAAAAGAAAGGACTGAGCATAAACTACAAGAAAACTGAATGTCTGGTCATCAGCAAAAAG
The DNA here is from genome assembly GCA_037127315.1 of Ascarosepion bandense. Lineage (NCBI taxonomy): Eukaryota > Metazoa > Mollusca > Cephalopoda > Sepiida > Sepiidae > Ascarosepion > Ascarosepion bandense. The sequence goes on along the minus strand of JBBBDQ010000118.1, from coordinate 8,562,210 downwards.
AAGAAACTAATATGCCAACTACAAATCGGATAAACTAAAATAAAACAAGTAAAAAACTTCAAATATCTAGGAAGTAATTTGAGAGAGGAATGAAAGTGCGATATGGAGATCCAAAGACGCATTGACATGGCCAAAGACGCATTTCAGAAGCTAACTAGAATTTGAAAGACAGGAAAATCTTATTAAAAACAAAGAAATGAGTGCTGGATTGCTATTGATACCTGTTCTTCTGTATTTAAGTGAATGTTGGACAATCAATCAAGGATTCCATGGACGGAGCACGTGGGCAACGATGAGATGTGGGAAAGGATGCAAACGAGAAGAAAACGCATACTAAATATCAGGAAGAGACAAATAAGGTTCCTGAGACACGTAAGGAAGAAGGAGGGCATGGAGAACCTGATGCTCACAGGTCGAAAAAAGGGAAGGAAAGATAGGGGAAAGCTGCGCGAGACGTACTTGTTAGGTTTGAGCAAATGGATGGCAGAGCGGTTTTAGAAGAGAAACCAAAAATATTGAGAGCGACAAGAGACAGAGACAAGTAGAAGTCCATGATCTCCTACGTTCTAAAATAACACGGCACACGAAGAAGAAGAAGAAGAAGAAGAAGAAGAAGAAGAAGAAGAAGAAGCATTCACTTTGAGTGGAAGAGAACGGATGAGTAAGCGAGTGGATGATGGGCTTTAGGAAGCAAATAACAACAAAACCGGATTTATATCGCTTTCGGTTGCTTGTTTAAATTAACAGTCAGGTTTGAGATCGAGGGGAGCAATTCTGATCTACCTTGGCGGGACACAAACAGTTTCTTTCCTGGTTCCGATATAAAACGACCTCTGGTTGAGTCCAGCCAAACTTCCCGAGCATCGGTCGATTCCGCCCAAGTTTTTTTTTTAATTTTTTATTTCGGACTGGCCAAAGCAGGATCACCCGACTACGTTAGAGCAGACACGTTAAGGAACAGTATATAATGAAAAACAAATTCAAACATGAAACGCCACGGTGTACATATATATATATATATATATATATATATATATATATATATATATACTACCTGCTATAATTATTAGGCAACCCAAGTTTTTTCAAAAGAAATGATGTATTTAATGCTATTTTTAGTATTTATTGCCAAGTGGATAATTCTAAATGAAAATAGAATGGTTCTTTTGTTATTATTTCTTTTGCAAAATTTTACAAGGCATCCAGGAAGCCTTTGCTTCGGCCAGCCAATAAGAAGGAGAGACTAGCATGGAGAAGAGATCACAAAAATTGGACACCAGAACAGTTAATTTGATGCACATGTTATTACGCAGTATTAACAAAAGAACCATTCTATTTTTATTTAGAATTATTCACTTGGCAATAAATACTAAAAATAGTATTAAATACATTATATATATATATGATAAAATGAAGCAAACATTTTGATATTTAAATCCGTTGAATAGGCATTTCTACAGGTAAATCCTCGCTTCTTCAGCAACGGCGTCGTTGCTGAAGAAACGAGGATTTCCTCGTAGAAATGGCTATTCAACGGATTTAAATATCAAAATTTTTGTTTTGTTTTTTATATTTGGCTCTGTAAATAGAATATAGTATTTGCATCGAACCCTCCACCTTGATCAATTTTAATATTAATGAAATTAATATTAATTAGGGTCGAGTTTTGGGGATTTACCTATCTGATCATCTTTTTGGGATTTATAAAACACACACACACACACACACACACACACACATATATATATATATATATATATATATATATATCGAATAGATACAGGATTACAAGCAAGTCAATGTTAAGTGACCCAAAAAATATCAGTTTGCTGGTATTTCAGTAGCACGCTAATATTCGTGATCTATTATCACCACGGGACGGTGGTTTTCTCAGTTTACAGCAATTCAAAATCGAACTGACCGTCTTTTAAAATATCTCTGGTGGCAATCTATTTCAGCTTGAGCGTATCGTTCTATCGTTGGTCCCCGTCTCCCTAAATTTCGTTTTCTAGCCCAGTTTTATTAAAAAGGCACAAAACGGGGGTGTTGAAGATGGGCATGGGATTTCTATTTTCCCCTCCCTGTATAGGACGTACCACTTTGACATGTAAGTAATATCATTTAACCATTTCGAGTGAGTCTTCCACCATTTCGATGGAAGGGGAGAAAACTCACTCTCTGCTATTATCTGCCTGTTTCTACCAGCTGTCCTGTTAGTCAGTAAACTCAAAATTCTGAAGGCCGAAGTTTGACCTATGATCAGAAATCGTCAAACCCAATGATAATATTTTGTTATTTTTTAGGTAACTAGCTTCGATGAATTCGCTTACTTCTTCCGACAAAAGCTATTTGCACTCTTTGTATCTTTAAATCTATATTTTCCAATTCTGTCACTTCAGCTACTTTTTCCGACAAAAAATAATTGTATCCTACAATTTTAGGGAAATCTCTTCTCATCTTTAAAATCACTTAAAATAATTACCAGCCATCTTGAAATAAGGTTACACCGAAATAGCTGGAAGGTGGTTTTAAAGAAGAATGTTAAAAATTCCATGGACGGAGAACGTAAGCAAGAAGGAAATTCTATCTGAAAGAACACTCATACTCAGATTCAGGAATAAACAGCTGAAATTCCTTGATTACATAATGAGCGGGTAGGCTTAAAAAAAACTTAGCCGCCACGGAGCCAATCGCGGACGAGAAAGGCTACGCAAATAGTCACTTATCTGGCACGCTTGTGTGAAAGATTGGCACAACAGGGAGAATACTGATAAGGAGTACAGGAGATAGAAAGTTGCGGAGAGCCATGATCACTCATGCCCTGAAGAGACACGGTATGTAGAAGAAGACCCTAAGTGTGAAATAGAGTTACTCTCAAGGTGATGTACATCTTGGATATCGACTCGGAACGGCAAATCAAGGAGCCGAGTTCGAATTCCAGTTGAATTCATCGCATTCACTTACACACAAATACCCCCGGAAAAATATTAATCCGTCTCTTCTCTCCATTTACGGGTTAAATAATGGGACAGATTGGGTTCTATAGCCTTGGCTGGCAACCAGTCTAGCGCAGAAAGCAATGGCAATCTACTGCGTGATAATATTCTGCCAAGTCAGTCATGTCTCTTTCGAGACATGATCGCACAAAGCGTATATCATTTATGGCACTGAACTGACTGACTGGTGTACATCTTGCATACAAAGAATATCAAAAGTGGCTTTGTTGGATTGATTTAGAATAAAACTTACTGTAAAATCTTTTGAACATACTTGAACATTGATTTGTTCTATATACAAACCGAATATAAGCTATTTTTCTTTAAGTCGTCAGTAGTCTCAAAGACATGATATGTACGTTTTATTAAGCACCTTTCATTAGCCTTTTATGGGTTGCGTTGTATATTCAACGCGCAAACTGTAAGATATCCATTGCTTCCAAAATGATCTCTTCAAAGATAGCTTTGAATAGATCTGTACAAACAGTTGTCATAGATATCATATACAAATCAAGCATCCGACCGTGCATAGAATACCGTTGTCATATCCGGTCAATCGCCCCTGCTGTTCATCTCAGGGTTCTCGACAGGCTCCAAAGGAGAATCTGGAATGTGATCGGTACAGACTTGGCAACTCGACTTTCTCACCGGCGGGGTGTAGCTTCCCTCTGTCTCTTTTACGAATATTTTCATGGCTTCTGCTCCGACGAACTTAGGTAACTGGTGCCCACTTCCCAAGAATTTTCTCGGGCAACCAGAGTGACAACAAGGTCCCACCATTTTACAATCAAATCTACCAAATGCGGCAGACAATTCTACTTCTTCAGCTTCTTTTCTCGCACTTCCAGCCCGTGGAACTTCCTTCCGTTTACTTGCTTTCCTGACAGCTACAACATCCATGAATTTAAATGCAATGTCAATTCCCATCTCTTATCCAGTCCTTTTTTCGTCCTTTCCACATAAACCCGTGTATCTTGTCCTTTTCCTTTCCCACTCTACCTTCGCAACTTTCATCAAACCTGTATTTCCATCCTTCCCTTGCCCTTTCTCTGACACCCCCCATAACCGGTTCGTCTTTCTCCTTGCTTTTTTCCTGTATATCACTCTTCTCTCATTTAGTCCCCTGCACATCAGTGGCGGTATTGCCTTGCTTGGGGTGAAACGATAAAAAAATAACTCTTCCTTAGTCCCACAACAAAGTGGCGCGTTCACTTTTTACAGTTAAATGTCTAAAGGTCCCGTATAGATCTTAAAGTGCTAATTAATGTCACATTTACTCAAAAGCCACTGAATTAATTGTTTAAATACCTGACGTAACTTTTATTTGTCTATTTCTCTTAAAACGAGTTGTTGGCTATTCCGTACTTTCCCCCTCATCCTTGTTGCTGGGGACCAGTGAGCATTTGTTACGGGTTTGAATTCAGAGTTGACCTTCTCCTAGTCTGGTTTCCATTGACAGCTTGAGAAACCAGTCAACGTTGTTATTTAATCTATAGCTAGGATGGCAACAATGACATCATTACTTACCATAGGATATTTGCTCTTAAATGAATGCGAAGAACTCAACTGGTCTTCGAACTTTACAACTTCTCATTCCGAGCCACGATCCATTACACCACCAACGCATCCTCATTTTGATGGTTATTTCCATTAGAAAAAAAAGGACAGCTTCCGAGTAATGGATCCAGGACCCACTGAATCCATTACTCGGGAGCTGGCCAGCGAGCAAATGCTCATCCTTTCTAATCACATGGATGAAGGCGTTAGCAACTTAAATGTTTGTCATCAAGATAATTAGAGTCCAATCTACACCGATTATGAAATCTAGACGAACTGCCAACTGTATAGTGAACTCTCTGCCTTGCCATACGTGATTGTCATTGCTTTCTGCGGTAGACTGATTGCCAGCCAATCTGTCCTTTTATTTAACCTATAACTGGAGGGAAGAAACAGATTAATGCCTTCCCAGGGGTATTTGCGTATACGTGAATGCAAGGAATTCAACTGGAATGTGAACTCGGCTCTCCGATTTCTCATTCCGAATCGATCATCACTGCACCACAATGCACATGCAATACTATGCAATGTCAGTCAGTTAAGTGCCATACGTGATACACGCTTTGGGTGATCATGTCTCGAAAGAGACATGACTGACTGGGCAACAGACTACTCAGCAGTAGGTTTGCATTGCTTTCTCCGGTAGATTAGTGAACTCCCTTCTCTTATCCACTTAACTCCAGCCCTTTCAACATCACCCGTGTATCTTGTTCTTTCCTTACCCTCTAACTTCGTAACTTCCTTCACTCCTGTGTTCATATCCTACATTTTCCCTTTCTATTTCAGCCGCTGTAGCTGGTTTGTCTTTGTCTTCACTCTGCTCCTGTCTAAAATATTAACTCTCTTATGTAGCCCCCTGCACATCACTGGCGGTACCGCCTTGCTTGGGGTGAAATGATTAAATAAATATATATGAAAAAGATCTTGTAGATAGATCACATTGATGAAAATCGTCCTTCCGAATGTGCAAAACCGGATGTCATGTTCAGAAAGTGAAAGTTCTAACCTCTCGGTCAGGAACCCTTATGAAACTGTCAAATAAAAAATCAAGTAGAATAATTATTTTTATTCTGTTATTTTACACGTTAAAAAAAATGCCCAGATCGATAATATTCATGAATCGAGTAAAATGAGACGGATCGAAATTCTAAACTTGGCGAACAAATTTAAGGATTCCGAAGAAATCTTCTGCCTCAGATTTCTTTGAACTGGAAAAACAAAGTTGGAAGTTCCTGCTAAACGAAATCTTTCTGTTTAATCGATGAACAATCAAGACAGATTTTATTCATAGTTGCTTAAAAAGCGTGAAACAAACATCAGAGGAAAAAATGAAAATAAAATTTAAAAGCACTGAAGAATGTTCAAGCAATTCATCAACTGGATATACACAGATTTCTGTTCTTCAGTAAGTGGAGTCATTGCAAATCAGCAAATATATTTAACTAGTAGCATATCTCGGCGTTGCTCGGGTGTAATGAAAGCTTTAAAACTAATCCATGGTCCTGGAGCTCAGACACTTTGGACGTTGGCACGAAAGAATAAAAAGCAATAGTTGTTTCCAGTTAAAGCGAAACAGTAGACTAAAAGAAAAATGAATGGATGTAAGTTAAATTTTGATTTTCTGGTATCGATATTAAATAAGTTTTTTACGTCGTAAACTGAATATTGGAGGCTAAATAAGTCCTCTGAGTAAATGGTATCATGGCTGAGACTAAGAACTACAATGATACCTACTTAGAGCCAAACCCGAAGCAAAAACTAAAATAAAAGGGCTGAAAAAATACAAACATACAGGCAGATAAACAGACACACACACAGAATTCTTGCTTTATATATATATATATATATATATATATATATATATATAATCGATTTTCTGCACTCTTGTAAGAACTGCAACCTTGAAACTTCAGAATATCGTTTCTTATGTCTTTGTTTATGAGTGTATCAAATTTGATTAAAATCGGACCACTCCTTCTATGACCTGATTTTTTCGATTATTGATTTTCGGTATTTATGGGGGTACCTCGACACAAAGCCTAGCTAAGAACACTCGCAGACGTTTATAGTACAACTGTGTAAATTTTCAAGAAAATCGGTTCAACCGTTTCGGAGTCTATAGGTAACGGACACACACACACAGACACACACACATACATACACACACACGCAGACAAAGTTCCATTTATAAATAAGTTTAGATTATTGGAAGAGAGGACGGCGCCTTGATTTTAAAACCGAGAGAGCAATATCTGCCTTGAAAATCAGAATTTGTAGATTTGTTTTTAATCATTTCACCCCCGGCAAGGCAGTTTTACTGCCACTGTTGCGCAGGGGTTGCATAAGAGGAAAGTGATGAGAAATAAGGGTAGGTTATAGGGAGTGTCAGGAAAAGGGTAATAGAAGGACGAGAATACTGGTGAGATTAGGGTGGAGTGTATGAGGAAAAAGCTTGACAGAAAGGATGCGAGTTAATGAGATAGGAGATGGCTATTGACCATACATTTAAATTTTTTGAGATTGTAGCTGTCGGGGAAGCAAGTATACGGAAGGGAATTCCACAGTCGGGAAGTGCGAGAAGCTGTTAGAGTAGAAATTGCGGTTACATTTTATCGGTTTTACTGTAAAAGGGTGGGACTTAGTTGCTAGTCTAGTGGCTACGTTCATTGGAGCAGAAGCCGTGACAGTGTTTGTAGAAGAGACACAGGGAAGCCACATCCTGCTATGAGAGAGCAACTGCAGCCTAACTGCCAGTTCGAGATCGATCACATTACGGATTCTCCGCTGGATTTTGTCAAGAAGTTTTCAATACAAGGGCGGAGTGTATATTTAAGAAAAACTTCCTGCCCTGCACAGTGAACCGACATTCTTAGCAGCGGAGATAGATAGATAGATAGATAGATAGATAGATAGATAGATAGATAGATGAACAGGCTGAGATAGATAGATAGATAGATAGATAGATAGATAGATATGAACAGGCTGAGATAGATAGATAGATAGATAGATAGATAGATAGATAGATAGATAGATATGAACAGGCTGAGATAGATAGATAGATAGATAGATAGATAGATAGATAGATAGATATGAACAGCAGGCTGAGATAGATAGATAGATAGATAGATAGATAGATAGATAGATAGATAGATATGAACAGGCTGAGATAGATAGATAGATAGATAGATAGATAGATAGATAGATAGATAGATATGAACAGGCTGAGATAGATAGATAGATAGATAGATAGATTAGATAGATAGATAGATAGATAGATAGATAGATATGAACAGGCTGAGATAGATAGATAGATAGATAGATAGATAGATAGATAGATAGATAGATATGAACAGGCTGAGATAGATAGACAGATAGATAGATAGATAGATAGATAGATAGATAGATAGATAGATAGATATGATATGAACAGGCTGAGATAGATTGATAGATAGATAGATAGATAGATAGATAGATAGATAGAATAAGAACAAGCTAGATAGATAGATAGATAGATAGATAGATAGATAGATAGATAGATAGATAGATATGGACAGGCTGAGATAGATAGATAGATAGATAGAAACTGAACTGGATTGGTTTGAATCGGTTGTCATAGCATGCTCTCCATAAGATAGATCAATTTAGTTTCATTTCCTAGATTAACAGGTTTGTTGATGTTTGGTTAATTCCACAGGGACCTATATCAGGTTAACACATAACATGCCTGAATTTAACGCTGTGAAAGTAACAGTTATATATATTGTTTATTTAATTACTTAGTTTTTGATCATAATAAAATTAGACCAGTACACGTTTGTATTAAAAAGTGTTCAATCCAATTATATTGTAGAACGTTTGAATATTCTCCATTTGTAAACGAGTTACAATCACCAACTCACTCCAGATGATATAGAATTCCTTAATCTCGCACCAAATTTTCATGTCGCACAGAAACCTAATTCTATGTTTAAACAAATGAAAATTAAGCTTTCTACTAACTAATACTTCAACTCGAACAAGACAACCATATTACAGGTAGGCTTAAAAGATTTACTCAAAGCTGAATCAATCAAACACCGTTACCATAAAAATCCTAATGATATTATCAATACGCCTCTAATAAAAGCAGCCACACAAAACATAACAAAAATATTGTTATCCGTCGTGCCGATAAAACCAGTACATTTGTTATTACAAATTTACGAGCTGCGTTTGCTATTTTTGGCAACTGTTATCGTTGCTTAGCAATGCTTTATGTCAACACAAGATAAAATCGTCTTTGATGGCGGATGTTTTGATGTTAACGCCCTTGTAATCTCTCGGAAGATGGCTCATGTAAGCCGAAAGCTTAAAACCAACTTAATAAAAAATTATCCAAATCTTGGAGAATTTTTAACTTTATTTTCACCTGAAATTAAAGACAAAATACGATGTTTAGAACGGCTCGTGATTAAACATGATAGAAATTCATTGTCTATTATATTTAATAGTATATGTTTAGAAAATTATCTGCTGCCTTGATACACTAAATATATATATATATATATATATATATATATATATAGAGAGAGAGAGAGAGAGAGTGAGATATATAGATAGATAGATAGATAGATAGATAGATAGATAGATAGATAGATAGATAGATAGAACCTGAAATAGATTGTTTTGACTATGTTTTGACTATGTTTTGGCTATGCTAATACGCTGCCCATATGATAGATTAGTTTTATTCCATTGATTAACAGGTGGATGGCTGGTCAGCTCCTCGGGGACTTATATCAGCTCAATAGATAATGCTGTGAAAGTTATTAGTGAAAAAAAATATTACTAATATCATAATTACTACGAAGAAAAAAAGCAAAAAATATTATGCAAACCTTTGTACTGGAGACTCTTTCAAAACGGGATTCACTTACCTGAAAAAAAACAAAAAAGATGTTATTAATTCCAATACACATGTCAATTGAAATTAAATGAAATCATTAATTTTGAGTTTTATGATAATACGACAAAGTGCTGAAATGTTCATAGTCCTACTAATGTAATTGATCTGGTCAAATAGACCTGTACTAGACATTTTCTCTGAACAATTATTGTGCATAACATGCATTAATACATATCGAATCAATAGTTGCATCTACTGCTAAGAAGGGTTACGTTACTGTGACGCTCTAGAAAGTTTTTTCTAGTGAGAAACCATCTGGCACATATATAAATCAACCCTTCGTCCGTGGATTGAAAAAAATTGTTATATCTAAATCCACTGCTAGGAAGGTTGGGTCACTGTGTCGGGCCAGGAATTTTTTCCGCCCGAATCCATTTTGCACATATATAAATCAATCATCCGACCGTGAATGGAATACTGTTGTCATATCTGGTCAGGCGCCCCTGCTGTTCGTCTCAGTGTTCTCGACAGGCTCCAAAGGTGAAACTGTAATGTGATTGGTCCCGATCTGGCAGCACGACACCAGCCACTTTCTCATCAGTGGGATGTGGCTTCCCTATATATTTTCATGGCGTCTGCTCTAACGAACTTAGGTTACTGATGCCCCCTTTACAAAGATTTATTCGTGCAACCAGACTGGCAACAAGTTCTCACTATTTTACAGTTCGTCCAACCAATAGCAGGCGACAATTCTATTCCATCAGTGTCTTTTCTCGCGCTTCCCACCTGTGGAACTCCCTTCTATATACTTGCTTTCTGACGGCTATAACCTCCAAGAATTTAAATGCAATGCCAATACCCATCTCTTATCCACTTAACTCCAGCCCTTTCTACATCACCCCGTGTATCTTGTTCTTTTTCTTTCTCTCTACCTTCGCAAGTGTCTTCACTCCTATGTTCACATCCTTCTCTTGCTCTTTCTCTTCTACCCCCTGTAGCTGGTTCGTCTTTGTCTTCACACTTCTCCTGTCTAAAACTTTAACTTTCTTATATAGCCCCCTACACATCAGTGGCGGTACCGCCTTGTTTGGGGTGAAATAAATTAAAAAAATATATGTATGGGCTGGTGCTGCTGCTATTCAGCTCGACAAAATTTAAAGAAGAATCTGCAATGTAATTGATCCTGACTCTGCATCCCGACTTCAGTCACTTCCTCACTGACGTGACGTGGCTTTTCTCTGTCTTTTCTACAAATGATTTAATCGCAATTACTGTGACAAGCTTATTTCCCTGGTGTTCTGACCACATGAATTTACGAGACTGGCATCAAGATCCCAAACTTTTACCGTTGAAATAGTAAAATGAAACCATCTCTTCTACTCTAACAGTTACTTTTCTCGTACTTTCGGTTTGTGGAACTCACTTCCGTTTACTCTCTTCTCTAATAGCTACAATTTTCAAAAGTTTAAATCCAACGCCATTTGCTATCTTCTATATTCTTCAATCCTGTACCTCATCGACATCCCCTCTACCCTGTTTTTTCTCTCACTGTACCCCCTGCGTCCTAGTAGTGGTCTTGCCTTCCTTGGGTTGAAGTGATTTAAGAATTAAAAAATACGATAAAAATTAAAAATACGATATCAGGAATTATCATTGTTGCGTAGTTTTCTTTGACGATCAACATCCATATCTTGGCTGTCATACTCAGCACATTTTGGCCATTCTAACACACGCAAACTTCTTCCAGGCTCAGCTGAATTAAGCGTTCGTTAAAAAATAAGTTTGCTTGTTAGTTAGTTGTAGGTTTTTGTGTTTGCTAGTGCTAAAAAAATCATATATTTTTCTTCAATGGAAGAAACGGACAAGAGACAAATTAAAATATGATCGGTAGGGATGAGTTGGTATGAAATACATCTTCAGTATGAAAAGTCAAATGAGAACTATCTACCCGAGAATTGAATAAATTGTTTGCTTAAAAACTCCTTGAATATGAAATACATATTTAATATGAAAAGTCAAATAAAAACGATCTACCCGAGAATTGAATAAATTGTTTGCTGAAAAACTCCGTGAATATTATTGATAGTCACCTGAAGGGGGCCGATAGATGGAATGGCCTAAAATTTTTGGTTATAGCAAGCAAGATACATATACATGTCCAAATCGCAAGATGTATAATAATGCTGAAATATTTAATTCATAGAATCATTTATTCAATCATCAAATTATTTCCTCAAATTTCTATGAATTCACACAAACTTTTAATAAAGTAGTGTCAGTCAGTCAATTAATTGTTATACATGATACAAGCTTTGGGCGATCATGTCTCGAAAGAGAAATGACTGACCGGGCAGAACGTTATCCCGCAGTAGATTGCGATTGCTCTCAGCGGTAGATTGGGTACCACCCTAAGCTACAGAATACAGTTTGTCCTATTATTTAACCCATAACTGGAGGGAAGAGACTGATTAATACCTTTTCCAAGGGTATTTTTTTGTTAGTGAATGCAAGGGTTCAACTGGAATTCGAACTCGGCACACCGATTTGTCGTTTCGAGTCGATATCCATTGCACCATTATTCCATAAAAAAAGAATGATTCCTGTTTAGATCTAGTTATTTTATTGAGTGACTTCTTCATTCCTTAAAAAAATCCCTGACTATAAAAGGAAGCAGAAACAAATTATAATATAAAAGGAGAAAATGCTCTAGAAATTCCCGTCACAGCAAGACCGTTTACTGCGTCGTATCTTCAACATGAGGGCGACTGTTTCATGACAGCCAAAGCATCGGTAGACTCTTTTTCGAAGAAAAAGGATTTTTTTCCTTTAATACGTTATTGAACCATGTCAGTCTTTCATTGTAATGTCGCGCAGTAAAAGTTCATCCAGAATTTAACAATTCGTGAATAAAAAAAATTTTTGAAAGAGAAAACACGGATAGATTATTTTTCGTAATATATATGGTGAGTGGATGTGCGTTGAAGAGCAGTGAATATCGACTAGGAATAACAAATCTGGGAACTGAGTTCGAATTCCAGTTGGATTCTTTGCATTCACTTACGCACAAATACCCTTGGGAAAGGTATTAATCCGACTCTTCCTTCTAGTTATGGGTTAAATAATAAGACAGATTGGGTTCTATAGCCTTGGTCGGCAACCAGTCTACCGCAGAAAGCTATGGCAACCTATTGCAGGATAAACTTCTGCCCAGTCAGTCATGTCTCAAAAGAGATATGATCGTACAAAGCGTGTATCACGTATGGCACTTAACTGACTATGGTAAGTAGATGAGAGTTGTTGTATTTTTTTTTTATTGTTGGTTCCTTCTGATATGTTTCGTATGTTTTCGTCGTTGGTGTTAATCATGTCCATAATTTGTTTTTTTTTTAATTTTTAGAGGAGAATATGTTCGTTAATTTTTTTTAAAAACGACACACACACACACACACACATTTTTATCGATGTATATCAATAAGAAAGAGATATATGTAAACAGATAGTTGATTTTCTGAGAGTCACTTAAATGCGGCGCAAAGCCGGAAGTATGGGGTACTCAGTGAGGATCGAACTCACTACTCTGTTGTTGTAGGTTCTAGCATGACAAGCTTGCTAACCATTATACCATGTCGGGGTGCCCAGATAGATAGATAGATAGATAGATAGATAGATAGATAGATAGATAGATAGATAGATAGATAGATAGATAGATAGATAATGAACTGAATGAGATACGAACGAACGAATGACGGATAGACCTAAGATTTTATTTCTCCTCCTATAATGACAAAGAACTAATACGTTTAACACTAAACTAGCCCCGAGTCTTCTAACTGACATACGACATTTGTACAAAGAATTAAGCAAACCTTTCTGACACTTCACCAAAGATAATACCGGAAACTTTTGTATAAAAATAATCAAAATAAATAAATAAATAAATTTTTATTACTAGAAATTGAGGTTATACATATCGCCCACCGTTATAATTCTTTATGATGTTTAACTCATGTGATATTTTACACCAATAGTGAGTATCGTACATACTGTCGATTATTGCAGCTATGTTTTTGACATATTAACAAGCACATATTTAATAGTTCTATTCATGTAGCAACACACACCCGTCAGAGAGTTTTCGCCCTTTTAAAAAATGTAGTTTCTTTAGATGTCATTTTATGTTTGATATAGAAAAGGTGAGGACTCAGATGAGACACATTTGCTTGTTAGACAAGTGCGTTAATCAATCTGCTACAGGCGTTTTTCCACTTAAAAATTTCCCATTGTTTCATAATTCTAATTGAGTCTGGCCGTCTCTCTAACATTTCTCTTAAAATAGACTATCAGGTTCAATTTAGTTCATAGATCTAACCACGGGGAAATCGTCTTTGATCACTACTTAATGAATATTAACTAACAATTTTTTTGGTTTGATCATTAAATTTCGGTCGATACTCTCTCCAGCCACCGACGCCTCATCAAGCTCATCTGCATACGTAGGACCCCTTTCGTGTTCTTGTCGTTATGTTGTCTTATGCCTATGACTTTAACTCTTTAAAGCAATCTGGCCCTGCACCCTTTATCTGGACCTAAATCTTTGGAGGAAACTGCTGGGTCAAGCTTTGTCTGATGCTACCTCTTTGAAAAAAACGTGAACCACTTTGAAGAAATGTGAATCCCTTTAGGGACATCTGCCTCAGCATCTTTAGAATAATTTGAGCCTGCATCTTTTATCTGGTCCTGCATCTTTTATCTGGCCCTACCTATTTAGCGTAATCTTGCTCTGAATCTTTAGAACAGTTTAGTCCTACATCCTTTAACTAGCCATAACTCCTTTGACCATTTTGAATTTATATTATTGAAGTATTATGGCCTCACCTATTAAAAGGAATCTAGAACTGCATCTTTTAACTAATCGTAACTTATTACAGCCAGTATATTCAGAATAATCTGGCCCTGCACATTTTTTGGCCCTATATCTTTAGTCTAATTTTACCTGATATCTTTACAATAGTATGGCTCTTAATCTTTAGAGACAGATCTTAAACTCTTTACAACAATCTGGCAATGCACCTTTTATCTGGCTCTTTTATCTTTAGATCAATTCGGCTTTGTATCTGTCCTTCCATCAGGCTGTACTTCTTTAGAGCAATCTAGAGATTCGAAGGCGAGTTGGCATGGCCAAGGACGCATTCCAGAAGTTGAATAAGTTATTAAGAAACAGGAAAATTTTCGCTAGAAACAAAGAAAAGAGTACTGGATTGCTCTGTGATGTCAGTTCTTCAATATGGCAGTGAATGCTGGACAATATTACTAAAGATGACGAACAAACTTCAAGCAATTGAAATGTGGTTCTACAGAAGGATGCTGCGGATATCATAAATCGAGCATGTGAGCAATGGTGAGGTTTTGGAAAGGATGGAAACGAAAAGGAAATTAACATTGAGCATCAGGAAGAGACAGTTGAAGTTCCTGTGGCAGGCAATGAGGAAAGAGGGCTTGGAGAACCTGATACTAACTGGCCAGATAGAAGGAAAAAGAGACAGGGGAAAGCAGCGGATAACATATTTGAAGGGACTAAGCAGGTGGATGACAGAACGGGGATTGGGTGGTGTAACAGGAGAAAGCGTACTAAGAGCCTCCAGAGATAGGGAGACGTGAAAAGCCATGATCGCCTGCGTCTTGAAAGAACAAGGCACATAAAAGGAGAAGAATGAAAACGATAGTAGACAAAACGTGCGGTTTCAGAAAGAGACTACTTAAAAGGAGATTAAATGCCGAATTGATACGTGCTGTAGTTTGTTTTGTTTTTTTGTTTTTTTTTTACAGCGCTGGTTTCGATAATTTTTGGTCCTACCTCTTATTTTTATTATGAGTAATCACTTGATGAATTATGATTTAATTAAAATTCTTTTCTTTTTCCTGATCGTAATTTCCTCCCCCATCTCTCTCTCTCTCTTTCGCCTGTCTCTGTCTCTGCCTTTCACCCCACCAAACGTGCATCATCTTATGATGATGATGATGTTTTTTGTTCAAGTATGAAGGTTTTTGAACTTATCAAGATTTGCTTTTAACGGCCGTTATCAGTCAAATTTTCATGAATACATCAATGATTACAATTAGTTTTTGTCCACTAATTATAAAGAAATTAGCCTGTCCAATTTTTTCCAGCCATGTTTCTGACGGTGAACCGTTGACTCTAAATAACAAAATCACTAAATAACAAGTAAGAAAAAGAAGAAAAAAATAATATTTAATTTTTATTTGACCGTATTGCCGAGTTCGAATTCCAGTCGAATTCATTGCATTCAGTTGCGCACAAATGCCCTTACAGAAAGTATTTAATCCATCTCTTCTCCTTCTAGCTTTGGGTTAAATAGCAGGATAGATTAGGCCCTATAGCCTTGGTTGATAAGCAGTCTACTGCAAAAAGTAATGGCAACCTACTGCGGTAACTGCCTAGTCAGTCATGTCTTTTTGGAGACATGATCACCCAGGCGTGTATCACGTATGATGCTTACGGCATATTTATGCTTGCGGCATATCACGTTGAATACACAGGTTCTCGTTCGATCACCGAGGTTAAGCAACGTTGAGCCTGATCAGTACTTAGATGGGTGACCACTTGGGAATACCAGACGCTGTAAGTGTTCAGTGACGGATGTGCGTTGTGGTGCTGTGGATGTCGGCTTGGAAAGAGAAATCGGTGAGCCGAGTTCGAATTCCAGTTGAGTACCCTGCATTCACTTCAGCACTGGTACCCTTGGGAAAGGTATTAATCCGTCACTTCCCTCCAGTTATGGGTTAAATAACAGGATGCAACCAATCTAGTGTTGGTGTCACAATAAAAACACCCTTGGTAGACCTGGCGAAGCATCAAGTATTCAGCCACTTGACAAGATTATGAATTTCGCTGCAAACTGCGCCAGGGTTCCAAATGCACAGGGAATACTAGAGGGGTGTAGTGAGTTCTATCTCGGCCAAGGCTGCAAGACGACAACGATGGTACTTAACTGAATGACTTTCATCAGAGACCGAACTCCGATCTAAGTATTGTCTTCGGAGATTTTTACATGAGTAACCGTAAAAAAAATTAATCAGCAATCTCAAAAGATACAAGGTAGAGATTCGGAAATTCCAGAATCGGTCACAGAACGTACAGAAAAATATCTGTCTATTATACAGCTATTATCTACGCATGTAACTCAGGTGCAACTCAGCCCGGCACATGCATCTGCATTCGGGAAATAGAACCTGGTTATGATGCTGGTTTGGTGATATTGCCCTCTAGCGATTAACGTAGCTCAGACGTAATTCTGACATTGTCGGACTCTCTGCTTCCGCGCATAGAGCAACCAAGACGAGGCTTCGCCGAAGGGTAGAGTCTCGTCTGGGGAAAAGTAGGCATTCAATTTCTGAACGTGCTATATGTCACGAATTACCCACATTAAAATGCCTTGTGCCACATTTTGTGTCAAGTGGTTGAGCCAGCTAAATATTAATCTTGCTAGTTTGGTATAACAGTGAGTGCAAAGTTTATTCTGGTGTGACCTGCGTGATCTTTAACAACCCTCCCCCCTCACACAAAAAGTCAAAATATCTGTGTGTGTGTTTAGTGTGAAGCGTTAACAGCCATTTTGGCTTCAGCGTAGAAAGTTTCTCTTACCAGCTCAAAAGAGGAAATCCCGGAAGAGATTAGTGTTCATGTGATTTTATGTTCGAGATCTGATGCTGGTATTATGTTTAAAAACTCATATTGCAACTATTATGTTTAAGGGCAGACGCTGACAGTGCGGATGACCGTTGTGGTGCAATGGATACCGGCTTGGAACGACAAATCAGGATGCAGAGTTCGAATTCCAGTTGAATTCCTTGCAATCACTTACGCACAAATACCTTTGGAAAAGGTATTAATCTGTCTCTTCCCTCCAGTTATGGGTTAAATAATAAGATAGATTGGGTTCTATAGCCTTGGCTAGCAACCAGTTTACCGCAGAAAGTAGTGGCAACCTATTGCAGGATAACCTTCTGTCCAGTCAGTCATGCTTTTTCCGAGACATGATCGCCCAAAGCGTGGATCACGTAAAGCATTTAATTGACTGATTGGATGTGCGTTATGGTGCAGTGGATATCGACTCGGAATGACAAATCGGGGTGCCGAGTATAATACCACTTAAATTCCTTGCATTCACTTACGCGCAAATACCCTTGGATAAGGTATTAATCCTTCTTTTCCTTCCAGTTATGAGTTAAATAACAGGACATATTGGGTTCTATAGCCTTGGCTGGCAAGCAGTCTACCGCAGAAAGTAATGCCAACCTACTGCTGGATAATCTTCTGCCCAGTCAGTCATGTCTCGAATGAGACATGATCGCCCAAGCGTGTATCACTTAACTGACTGATATAGTGCACTACAGTGTAAACGCGGAGTTACAGGGAGTGAAAGTGAATGAAAAGACTTGGTATAAGGAGGATTGAAAAAAGGACAAAATATTAACCAGAGTCAAGAAGACAGAAGAAGCTCATTGTGTTGCCTTTACAATTTTTAAGATTGTAGTTACCAGGGAAGTAAGTAAACAGAAAGGAGTTCCATAGGTGGGAAGTGTGAGAAAATAAACTGTTAAAAGTGGAAGAGGTGGTTGCATTTTGTTATTTTAACAGAAAACAAGTGATACCTAAATACTGAGCTTGGGGCACTCTTAAATTCATGCAGTTAGAGAACCAGGAATAAAAAAACTCGTCAGATAATTTTATTATAGTACTTTACTCTAGGGTAACAGCGACTACACGGTGACAGATTGTACATATATATATATATATATCAAATGTATAAATAAATAATTTTGTCCCTTCACTTAGATTTATGAAAATTGTCGTTTATGGCCATGCGTAGCAGTTGTCATCGCATCGTCATTCAACAATCCGCCACACGTTCGATCAGATGAACACGATTAATTGTTAATAATTTGTTGTATATTACTTTTTATGCTATAAGTAAATAATATTTCTTTAAAATCAGATTAATTTAATTTACAATGTTTTAATTTTACTCAAATAAAGTGTCAGAAATCTTTTGAAATATTTTAAAAATCGATAAATTTTGGTCTGTTTATAAACTTCTTAAAATTAAGAAAATGGCCACATTTAAAAAAAAACTTTAAGAAATCAAAATTAAATGTCACATTCCAATCTATATAATTTTTATCTGAAATAGACCTGAAGTTTTACTTAATGGAAATAATAAATTTAAACATTAAGCTTTTAAATACATCTAAAATGAAATCTTCAAGAATGTTTTTTTCATTTTAAAAATTTCATTTGAAACTTCTTCTTCTTCTTCTTCTTCTTCTTCTTCTTCTTCTTCTATCTGCCCCGTTCCTTTCAGGGCGTAGGCGACCATGGTTCTCCACGTCTCTCTATCCCTTGTGGCTCTTAGTTATCGAAGATTTATGCCGAAATATTGGAGGTACCTATAAATACTCATCTGATGCTGCATTCAAAATTGGTGGAATGACCAGGGTGTTAGCTTACTCGATAACAAGTGTGCCCCTAATAACGTGGAACCCTGATGAAGTGTTCCGCCTATATCAAATAAAATTCTGTAAGCAACAAACATAGACAAATGTTTCAGTAATAAAAAAGGAATAAAGCAAAAGAGAACAGGATGAAAATAAGAAACGATGCTAGGAGTCGGGGAAAGAATAGGGTGGAGTGCTCGAGTCAGGTAAAATGAAACAAATGCCTTGTTCTCAACAAAGGTATTTGCTGACTTCCCACTGAGTATGACACAAGGTCGATTTATGTTTGGATTCCAAGCCCATAAGCTCGGCCAAAAATATCTCGAAGACGCAGCCAAATGAACCCAAGCGAGACTCTACCCTTCGGCAAAGCCCTGCTTGATTCCCTCTCCGTTTAGACGCAGAGAGGTGAACAAGAGTGTCTGCTTCGGACCGATCGTTCAGTCCGTACGCAAACCGCCTCGTTGTCGAGACGAATCGACTTGTTCTCAAAAAGAGTGCGTGAATTTAAAGACAAAATTACAATTCGTGATTTGACGTAGTCGGAAACATCAAAGGAATCCAAGCAGTAGTTTTGGTTCAAGCGGTACATCGGTCTGGAGCTCGGAGAGTTGAGAAAGGGCGCCTTGAAAATTATAATTAATTAAATAAATAAATCTCTCAAATCTTTCCTAAGATTTGTATTCTAACTTAATAAACTATAATTAATTTAAAAAGAGCAAGATCAAATAAAAGTGTTATAATTAAATAAACAAATATTCAGTAAATGAAGGAATGAAGCCATGTTAAACGGATGCGCAAAGAAATAGGTGTGGATTGGATGTGCTGGCTCACCCGGGTGGTTCAAAACCCAAGACTGTCGGATTTTAAGGCTAAAATTACTGTTCGTAATTTGAGATTGAAATGATATCAAGCAGTACATAGGGTCATGCGGTTGAAGCCGTAAGGTGTGTGTTCTTTTCAACCGTCGAGGGTCACTAGTGAAGCCGTAAGGAGATGGTCAATGTTTATTTAATTCGGTCTTGTGTCATACATAAGCGCACTCCTTACAGCTTACAAGTAAGTAAATAACTTTCCAGAGTTATCACCATCAGAATTATCAGAATGTTTTCTTTAAAAGTTTGAAGCTGGTTGGAATGTGTGGATGTGTGGAAAAGTGGAAAAATATTATATATATTTTTCATGTTAAAATAGAAATTTATTAAAAGAAAGGAATGACAAGAGTAGGTAGTAGTTAGTAATGAGTTAGGTTTATCAAAAGTGGAAGAATGTTCGTAGTAGTAATTTGTTAGAGAGAGTTTATGCGTATGAAGGTATGTATGTATAAGCGTTTTTTTTTCAGTAGGAGTGTTTTTGATTAGAGAAGAAGAATTAAAAGGAATCAGCACACGAGAATGAAAGAGAAAGAGGACGAATGTCGGGGTCAGCTTGAAGCTTCTCACGTTACATTTTAGCTTGTCGCCTCTGCTGCTTCCATCAATGACAGACTGACTGACTGACGCTGATCGAAGTCATTTATAGTCCTTTAGATTTTTCGCACTTGATCGTTAAGCGACTTTTAGTCTTGCAATGCGCTCCCATTAGTCAGAATATCAATTTAACATCTACTTCCGAAATCCGGTTTCGACTTTTTCTTTAAGCACATGGTCAATCCTTTTTCTATTTGGGCAAAACAAGGATTTCACGCGTCATTGCGAATTTTTGTAAAAGTGAAGACGATGGTTGATTTTAATTCTTAATTTCCTATCCCATACGGTCACCGAAAAGTTGTGGCTGGGCTCCCTTTTTTTTCTGGCGATCCACTCCGCCATTGACATCGAGCATGGTTTTTATAGCTTCTGGTGTAAAATGAATAAAGGCAATAAGGTTCTCATCTTTCCAGTTTCATGAGAGGGTGAAGTTTGAAAGATGAGGCAGACAATGAGACTTTGGAGCCACATCTCGATATTTGGGAGAACACTCAATCAGAAATAACCTTAGCGAACTGGGCTGTTCGATATGTATTTCAAACTGGGCTCCACCCGCAAGATTATAAGCTGTGTTTTATTTGTTTTATCATATTATAATATTTTTCTATATTTGTAATTCAGAGTCCAATATACCAACTGCAAGTTGGAAAATCTAAAATAAAACAAGTAAAAAAATTTAAATACTCGGCAAGAGTTTTGACAGAGGATGAAAAATGCGACAGGGAGATCCAAAGACATATTGGCGTGACCAAAGTGGCATATCAGAAGCTAAGCAGAGTAATAAAAGACAGGAAAATTTCATTAGAAACAAAGAAAAGTGTGCTGTATTGCTTCTGTATGGAAGTGAATGCTGGGCGATCTCTTCAAAGACGAAGTAGAGGCTTGAGGCAGAAGAAATGTAATTTTACAGAAGGATGTTGGGGATACCATGGACAGAGCACGTGTTCAACGATGAGGTATTGGAAAGGATGCAAACGAGAAGAAAACTGATAATAAATATCAGGAAGTGATAAATGAGGTTCCTGGGACATGTAATGAGGAAGGAGAGCCTGGAGAACTTGATATTCACAGGTCGGATAAATGAAAGAGCCAGGGGAAAGCAGCGTGAGTCGTACTTGTTAGGTCTGAGTAAATGGTTGACGGAGCGGTGCTTGGAAGAGATACCAAGAGAAAAATTACTGAGAGCGACAAGAAGCAAAGCCAAGTGAAAGTCCATGATCGCCTACGTCCTGAAGGGACACGGTACATGAAGAAGAAGAGTTCAGAGTCACGTCTTGGGCGTGTTGCTCTCTCATTCATGAATTATAATTAGCAGTTATAAGTTTTCATTTCGATTGCCGTCATTTTTCGGTTCGATCTGTCAAAGTTTTAATTCTGAAGGCAGTTAATTAGGTGAAAAGAGGAGACACTTTCACGAAGCAAAGTGGAAGCGACCTTTGTGAAAAAGGAAAAATTATACGATCCACAGAAAATTAAAGATAACAGACGGTAATCGGTAACATAAGCCATAACGCAACCACCTATCATGCTCCACGCGTCATGCTCCAACTTTTAATGATTCCGCGATCTTCATTTTTTTTTTTAGGTGGGTGTTCATGTGTGTTTCTAGCTCTGTGTGGCTCAAGGCTACAGCAGGAAGCAACACTTTCTTTCGTAAAAGACAACATCAGGAAAAATGAACGAGAGGCATAAAGTTAGGCTAATTTTCTAAATGGCTTACTTGTTAATCTGCACTTTCTAAATATTGAAAATCCTAGTTTTCATCTGGTTTGGAAAGCTGAGCTTTTATACCGATCGGAAGAAGGTAACTTCGTGGGGCAGATTAGGTGTAAAATACCCGAATAAAGAGTATACTTATTTATATCTACTGGCATGAATAATGAAATTTTGTTAAGAAAATATGCGTCCTCCGGTAGGATTCGAACTCGCATCATCTTCTTTGTCGAGTGGCCTAAGGTACGTCAGATCAATTGACCGTTTCCATTCCTAAGTATATATAAATAAATATATTGTTTAATTAAAAAAAGTATCTATTTAACTACGAATAGCCATTAAAAATAACGTTTAAGCAAATAAATTATATATATATATATATATATATATATTGTTTAATTACTTAGTTTTTGGTCATAATAAAATTAGACCAGCACACATTTGTGTTAAAAAAACTTTTGAATATTCTTTATTTGTAAACGAGTTATTACGCTACCTAGGTTTCTACCATGAGATGTCTTCAGGCGATTAAAACACCACATGGTAGAAACCTAGGTCACGTAATAACTCGTTTACAAATGAAGGATATATATATATATATGTATGTATATATATATATATATATATATATATATATATATATATATAATGTGATGGGTAAATTATCGGCATTAATATATTTTTAATTTTGCATGCGTTTTGTGTGTTTGTTTTTATTTTGACGACTCCACAATTATAGTAGTGTTAGTTGGGCAACGTATGTGAGAAAAAGAGTTCCATGATACAATTCATTCTACCAGAAATTTGGAAACGGCATGCTATATAGCTTGAAACTCCAAGACATTTCAGAGTGTTTGGGTGTCAATCTGAGGACAGTGCCAAGGATTCGAAAAATATCGAATAAGTCTAATGGTGGTTCCGAAGGTGTTCGGAGTGGTCACTAATGATGGCGATATTATGCTTCTATTCATCTTCCTACAGAGAACCAGACTCATTACTGAAGATCAATTGAAGAAAAGAATTATGACAGCACTCACGAACTTAAACAAGGAGTCAGTCAGTTATGTGCCATCCATGATACACGATTTGAGCGATCATGTCTGGAAAGAGACATGACTGACTGGGCAGAAGATTATCCCGCAGTAGGTTGCCATTGCTTTCTGCGGTACACTAGTTGCCAGCCAAAGCTATAGAACCCAATCTGTCCTGTTATTTAACCCATAACTTGAGAGAAGAGATGGATTAATACCTTTTCCAAGGATATTTGCGGGTAAGTGAATGCAACGGATTCAAGTAGAATTCGAACTCGGCTCCCCGATATGTCGTTCCGAGCCGATATCCACTGCACTAGAACGCACATTTTGTACAAATTGTGCGTTGTAGTGTAGTGGATATCGGTCCGGATGACTTCGGAAATCCTTACATATTTTCTGGGCTGTCTCCTTGTTTAGGTTCGTAAGTGCTGCCATAATTCTTTTCTTCAATTGATATTTAGTAATGAGTCTTAAGTCGTGTAGGAAGATGAATAAAAACATAACGTCGCCATCATTAATGACCACTCCAAACACCTTCGTAATCACCATTGGACTCATTCGATTTGTTTTTAATTATTTGGACTGTAATGACACTCCCCTAAAAAAAAGCAGACATTTTTTATCGCGCTTGATATTATTATTTTACCAAAAGCCAAGTGATAATGCGTTAGTTTGAAAGGGAATAAGAAGTCTTTAGTGAAGAAAGGAGAATAACCGAACAGGTTTCGTGAAGACATAGGATTTCGATTGATGTTGCATTTAAATATGTGAATATTGTAGGTGGCAGTGCAGCAAGAAATCTGATGTGAGTCCTACGGGTTTAATATACCAAAAACAAAACATGAGTCATTATTCGACGCCAGTCAGGAAGATATGTCATGTTTCTATAACAATAGAACTTCTCATTCTTCAGGCCATGAGATCAATCGACTCATATACATTCTACATTTTTGTTTATTTCGTACGAGCGTACCCCTGCCGTCAAAAATGATGACAAAATATTTGAGAGTATTATTAGATGTTTCCCCAAAGGTTATCTCCCAGAGTGTGACAGGAACATATATATATATATATATATATATATATATATATATATATATTATTATTATTATTATTATTACTATTAACTATAGTAATTACACTACTAATAGAAACAGAACTAATAGTAACAGAACTAACTCTGCGAAAACTAGTACTAATTAAGATATAAATTAAATCGTCTTGAACAACCCACCGAGGGCGAACTCGGAGAGAAAAGAAGGGGACGTAAAAAAAGAAACAAACGAAGTACATGAACAAAAAGTCAAGTACTCGTAAGAAAGAAAAAAAAACCAAGACGAAAACCCTAACACTAAAGCGCTCAATACGAAAGTAGAGCAACAAAGACAAAACCAGTTTACCCTGAAGAACCGTAGGGTGAAACCTAGGTATGTTTATTGGCTCGTGCTTAGATTTTCTGAATATATATATATATATATATATATATATATATATATATATATATATATTCCTTCCTGTTACTCTAAGGTAGAATCCCCGATTGAAACATGCGGCCAGGCTGATCATAACCGGTACTAAATTTTACTAACTGGTACTAAAGAGAATTAACTGAGTCGACGCTGCCTTGCTATTGTCTCCCTAATAAACTAACTAGACGCTGTTTCACTATTGTCTTTTTCTTCATGAGAGTAACAGGAAGAGTAATATATATATATATATATATATATATATTTTTTTTTTTTCAAGAGCGAAAAACCTAACAATGAAATCATAGCTTCACCTGATGTGGAAAACCTTTTTACTCATGTACCCGTCAGTGAAACTATTGATATAATTATAAGGAATGTCCACAGTTATGCTTCATTACCCCCACTCAAAATTAATCCCAACATCTTCAGAAAACTTCTACTAACTTGTACTACTGAAGTTCATTTTGTTCATCCAAACAACACTATATATATATACAACGAGACGGAGTCTCCAGGGGTTCAGTGCTCGGTCCGACTTTTAGTAATTTCTACATGTCTAACCTCGAAAATACTACCTTTACAAAATTTAAAAAACATCAATATATCTACAATACGTTGATGATATCCTACTATTAATTAAAAATACAGACGAAATCTTACAACTTCAGAACAGTTTCGAAATAACTCAGTCTTAAAATTCACTTATGAACTTAGCAATGATAACAAAATTCCTTTCCTTGACATACTAAATAACACTGATGACAATAAATTCACTATCTCACCGTATAAAAAACCCACTAACAAAAATCCCTCCACACTCAATTATATTAGCGAATGCCCCCACTATTACAAAACAGCCATTATAAAAAATCTACTATATCGTTTAAAACCAATTCGTCTACAAAACAGATCTTCGACAGTGACCTAAAAAACATAAAACAGACACTCGTCAACAATAATTTTCCCAACTACATAGTTGATGCACAAATACGGCATTTTCACGAAACACGAAAAAAAATAACGTATGATACTAGCCAGACCAATCCCAAACACATCACTCTCTTATATCGTAGTCAGATGCACTCCAACTACCACCTAGACGAAAATATCCTAAAAAAACTCATAAACACTAATATTTCTCCTACAGACCCTAACAAAAGAATTAAGTTGATCATATATTACGCTAAATCCATTACATCCAATTCATTCGCCCGCAACGACTCTTCCCCATCGTTAGCGATTTGCAAAAAGCCAATGTAGTTTATAAATTCAAATTGGCCATACTACAAATTCGCTCTCACGGCGTCTTACGTTGCACTTAAATGACAATTCAAATATATTCCGACATTTAATACAACACGGTTATCAACGCACGCTTCTCAGAAAAAACGCTCGTTGAAAACACATATATACTTAGACAAGAAAATAATAAACAGAAACTCAAAATCCTGAAACCTATCTACGTTAAACAACTTAAAACTGGTTTGAATACGATAAATTTTGATATCTCAACTAACATACTCAAATGCCTGTAATCGGATCAGAGAGCACAACGCCACCATTTTGTCACGTCACTGTCTGCGGCCATCCGACACGCTAGGGATGAACGTGTCTCTTCAGTTTAATTCTCCTTATTGTTAATAACTTAAATGTTCTATGTTTACTGTGTGTTAATATTTATTCTTTGATAATGGCTTATGTGAGTTGAAAGCTTAGACCCGATAAAAACATCAACAATTACTGTGATCTTTTTGTTGTCTATCAACGATATCACCATCAAGTATATCAGACGGTACGAACGGATCCTACACAAAATTAATAGACAAAACTTGTCTATATTATTCAATGAAACCTTCATTAATGAAAAAATGCTGCCAAACTACACACAATATATATATATATATATATATATATATATATATATATTACCTGAGTAACAGGAAGGGTTATATATATATATATATATATATATATATATATATATATATATATATATATATATCCCTTCCTGTTACTCTCAGGTCTCAGGTATAATCTCTGACTGATGCCAATTTGGTGAGGTTTCAATCCTTGGTAAAAAGCAATCGCATGTCTAACCGTACTGATGAGCTGTGCAACAGGGAAAGAGATATTTCTGCAGATGACTAATTACGCTGTCATACTCTGATTGAGAATGGTAGACTTTGGAAAAAAAACAGTAGCTGCTGGAGCATCTACGCATCGTTCATTCAGTAATGAATTAGAACACTCTCACTACTGGTGTACGAATACATGGTATATCACACGCTAAAAGTCTGTCTCCTTCTACCGACCGTCCATGGCTCAGACATAGAATCGCCGACTGACACCAATTCAGTCGGGTTTATTCCTGGGTAAAAAGCAATCGGATATCTAACCGTACTGATGAGCTGTGATAGAGCGAAACAGATCTGTCTGCGGATGACTCTTTCTCTCTCTCTCTCTCTCTCTCTCTCTCTCTCTATATATATATATATATATATATATATATTGTCGATATTGGTATTATAACTATAATTAATATATATATATATATATATATATATATATATATATATATATATATATGGGAAGGTAGTAACTAGCAAGAGTACGGTGATCATGCTTGATCCAAGCTATTACTTGGTCAGCTCTCTGCTTCTGAACGGAGAATGTCCCAATAGTCTCATCCGGGGTGAATAAACAAGAACCCAGCTCAGCCTTAAGTTGGATCAATGGGATATTTTGGCTGAGCTTAAAGGCTCAGAATTCCCACTTTAATTTCCCTTGTGTTGCATTCTCTTTTGTTGGGAAGTTGTAAATACAAAGAGTATTAAGAAACAGTACAATTTCGCTAGAAACAAAGAAGAGAGTACTGGAATGCTATGTGAAGTCAGTTCTTCAATATGGCAGTGAATACTGGAGAATATCATCAGAGGTGAAGGAAAAAATTGAAGCAACTGAAATGTGGTTCTACAGAAGGATGCTGCGGATATCATAAATCGAGCATGTGAGCAATGGTGAGGTTTTGGAAAGGATGGAAACGAAAAGGAAATTAACATTGAGCATCAGGAAGAGACAGCTGAAGTTCCTGGGACATGCAATGAGGAAAGAGAGTTTGGAGAACCTGATACTAACAGGCCAGATAGATGGAAAAGGAGAAAGGGGAAAGCAGCGGATAACATATTCGAAGGACCTAATCAGGTGGATGACGAAACGAGTGTTGTGTGGTGTATCATGAGAAAGCGTCCTAAGATCCACCAGAGATAGGGAGACGTGGAGAACCATGATCGCGTAAGTCAGGGTAAGAACAGGGAAAGAACAGGGTACATTGAAGAAGAAGAAGAAGAAGAAGAAGAAGAAGAAGAAGAAGTGGTCATACTTGATTCATGCTCAGCCGAATGGTCTCTAGTGAAGATAAGAGCCCAACCCAATATTAAGCTGGGTTCAGGTGATATTTTTTTGCTGAGTTTAAGGGTTCTAAATCTTTAATTGACCTGGTGTCTCATCTGCCTTAGAGAGTAGAATGATTATACTGACTAGCAGTTCACTAGCAGTGTATCTACTTAGAACAGCGTGCGAGTCCTGTATTTGTTTATATACTATTATTCCCAACTTCCGTTTTTGTTACTACTCACGCAGTAACTTTTTAAGGTTACAGCAAAAAATATGATAAATTATTAGATCCTCATTCTCCCAGAGGATTTTATGACTTCCATTTCCTGAGACTGATTCCACTTTGGGTAGTCCAAATGTAGTTACTTTCATAGTTTTTAGTGGATCACTTTTCTTACCCGGTTATTGTTTTTTCTAAACCAGTTATTATTATTATTGGAATAGACACAAGTTATTAATTTTACATGAATTAAAATTTATTCCATTGGCACTATTCAGGTGGCAAAGAATACCATTCAGATAAAAGGAAATTACTTGTTTTATAATTTAATATCTGTTTTAACTGAGCTGAATGATTTCACTGCTTCTAAATGTTATAGAAAAAAAAAATGTCTTCACGTGAGAGTTAATTGTGAGAACGATGGATTGCCTTTGGCGTTTCTTAAACAACCAATCATGTTTTAGAATCGTCTTGCAGAAAACTGAAGCAGAAGAGAAAGTGCCAGACAGGCAGACAAAATTAACGCGCAAATCAAAAGAATATTTCCACTACAATAAATTCAGCTTTTATATAAATTGGTGTGTGTGTGTGTGTGTGTGTGTGTGTGTGTGTGTGTGTGTGTGTGTGTGTGGAGAGAGAGAGAGAGAGAGAGAGAGAGAGAGAGAGTAAGATTAATTAATTGTATAGAGTATTGACGGGGATAGAATCTAATCCCTAGAATTGGGAGCAGCTAGATTTTAACAATTTTCTCTTCAAGTCAATCTTAACCTAACATGAAATATGCAAAAATTCTTTGAAAATCATTGAAGAAAAAATATGTTTTTTTTTTCAGGCAAACCTTACGAAAGTAACTTAAAATTCAATAATCTCCTTATTTTCTCATTAGGAGCACCTCGTCATCATTGTTTAATCGATTAGTAAAATTCTTCAGTTGATTTCTTTTTCTTAAACACAGAAAAACAGTTTTAATTTCAGATATTCCGGCTAGGTTAACGTAGAGGTTATTGACACGAAGAGTGGAATTAGAGAGCCGAGTTCAAATCCGACATAGGCTGTTGCGTTTGCTATTTCCTTTTGGAAAACATTAGAATATTCTTCTTTTCGTTAGTTTTTGGAAAATTAACAGACTGGAATTTATAACCTTGAATGGACGAAGAAGACAGTTTAAGAGAATTGTTGATATGAATTCAGAATTGTCAAGACAACGGGTAATCACATAAATACATCAGCAAGACATCATAGCAAATCACGGATGCCAAAGAATAATTAATTGTGAAGAGCCATGATCTACGATGTCTTAAATGGATATAGCATTTTTTTTAAAAATAAAACAATTATTCGTAAAATCTGACTTGCTATCACAAACTTTGGGTCTGAACGTTCATGGTGGTGGGTATGACAGTAAACTGCATCCGGCAGCAAGGCCTCTAATTGGGAGGTTGTGAGGAGCATGGAACCACCTTTTAACTGCTGTTGTTCCCAGGTCTACCCTGATCCGGAGTGGTAGCACATGTTAGGGTCCCAGCTATGGGTAAATAGTTGACCCCCCCAAATCGGTGTCAAAATGCTATGAAAGTATTTATCAACAAAACTTTATTGAATGAAAAATGTTACCAACAAAACTTCATTGAATGAGAAATGTTACCAACAAAACTTTATTGAATGAAAAATGTTACCAACAAAACTTCATTAAATGAAAAATGTTACCAACAAAACTTCACTGAATGAAAAAATATAAACAAACAAAAACAATAAAACAAATACAATAAATAAAACAAATCAAAAACGATTTTCAGCATTAAATGACCTAATGAAGGTTGATATGCTGGTTAAATGAACCAACCAACCAACCAAGCAACTGAACGTTCATAAACTTTGCTAAACATAACGTCATTAGTCGTGCTGTTCATCAGACGGCCCAGTCAAGGCCCGAAAACCCACGAAAATAGTAACCAACGCCTATATCCACTAAACTATGTGTCATCAAAGATACACGACTCAATAGTTACAGGCACTGGTTACTTCCAGTGAATTGACCCAAAGATTTGTGTGTTCAATACCTGGCTCAAGCAGTGGTGAACACATACCTAGAGAGTTGAGTTAACGGCATCCAGAAGTGGCATTGCACATGGAATGAGAGTTATATGTCCCAGTGATCGAAATAAAGAGTTCGACAATACAGACTTTTTAAAATTATCTCGGAAGTATAGAAAATTAGTAAATTATTAGTTGATAATGTGGTGTCTATTTGTTTTTTCTTTCTTGGTACTGAATGTATGTGTGTGGGAGAGAGAGAGAGAGAGAGAAAGAGATAGAGAGAGATAGAGAGAGAGAACTATAAAGATTTAAAGTTAATAACTGCAAAGAGTGAAAGCCAAGAATATTTCACTATTTGTCTATACATTTGAGATGAGGTAGTATTTACAGTATTTACATTATTCAGACGAATATCCCTAACTTTGTTGCCATTTGTACGACGTTTCAGACGTTGTACTCTCCGGCTTTCTTCAGATGATAGGAATTTCGGACCAAACCCTTTATTACAATTACAGGGGTATATGAACTCTATTCCTTGCGTAGTAGTGCCTCTTTTGGTAATCATGAGTTATCTTCCGCTAACCCTATAAGTTACTTCTTCACCACTGCTGTAGCCTGGTATTGAACTCACAACTCTTTGGGTCAAATCACAGGAACTAACCAACGTCTATATCCACTGGGCCATGTATCCTTAAGGACAAGAACAACTTGCGTAGTAGTGCCTCTTTCGGTAGGCATGTGTTATCGAAACGTCATAAAATGGCAACAAAGATGAGGACAATAGTTTGAATAATATAAATACTGCAAGTATATTTCAACCGAGTATACATGAATATACATTGTTTTCACATTTCATCAACTCTTTGGAGATTATTTAAATCTGAAAAATATCTTTTGATCGTAAGAAAAACATTTTTGAGAGTGATTAGTATATCAACAATTCTTTTTTCAGAATAACAATTAAAATAACTATTTTGCCCATAACTGGTGATAGAAGATGGATTCATACTACTAGGAAACGTTTACGCTTCAGGTGATATTAAAAAATACAAACGACATCAATAACCGAAATTGATGTGACCTAAACGAAAGAGGATGATACTTGTTCAAATAGGGACATTTCAAAATTTTAGAAGCGTAAGTTACAATGCTGAAGGCTAGATTTAATAATAAAAACTAGTTTATTCTGTGTTGTTGTCAAATAAGATATCCTCATGACAATCGCCTGTCTTTTTCTACAGTTACTGACAAAATGGCGGCGATTATATGAATATGGAACATATTTTTAAATATGGAAAAGAGATAAGGTAAAGTAATGGCAATAAGATAACAGCGACTGAAATATTGTGATTCAAGTAACAAATATAATAATGTCAGTATGAATAATTCCTCAAAATGGCGCGTTTTTGCTGTGAGCTCAAAATGGCGCGTTTTTGCTGTGAGCACAAACCGTTTCCTTCGTTTACCGAGGATTTCCGAAAGGCAGCTGGAAATAAATTTTGTCGATTAAAAAAATCCAAACTGTTTTTAAGTATTTTTTTTTAAATATTTCTCTACTTCTTGCTTTAAAACAACTGAAGCGTAAATGATAGCTTTTAGCTTCTACGCCTCGGAAAAATTTGGGCTATTTTGAACTTTCTCTGTCTTTTTTTTTTTTCGTGAATGTAATTAGACTACGAACAAAAAAAAGAGAATAAGTTTTGTTACGGATGTAGCACCTGCAAGCCAAAATGTTTCACTGCCTGATTTGTTCAAGCTTCAACATTTCTTATGTAAGGCTTCTTGCAATTTCTGTTAAATCTTTTATTAAGAAATCTATGTAGGCATCTTAATTTTTTCTGGAGATAATAGGGCGACATTTCACTTCATATATGAGGTTTGAGCAAAAGGTACCCGTACTGTTGCTGTCGTAACGGATGTAAAGTACGCGAAGCCTGTTGATACATACTGACCTTTAACTCTGTCACGTATTTACACAGTTTTAACATTCTCGCTCACTTCTGTTGTTCTTCGCAATGCTAGGAAGAAAAATGTGTAGAGTGTGGTTGTCTTACCACATCATAGCGTCTCTATTAATGACCAAGATTTGTGAAGCAGTTTCCGGCCAGTCATAATATTTCTTAAATTTGACAGGCAGCATATTTTCTAGATCTCGCAATTGCGATTTGCCTCTTCAAAAATCAAATCACACCTGAAAAGAACTAGATTCCAAATCGTCGAGGAAATCCAACAAAATGTGAAGAGGCTGCTGATCGGTACCACACAAAGAATTTCCTGGTATCGATATCAAATAAGTTTTTTTCGTCGTAAACTGAATTTTGAAAGCTAAATAAGTCCTCTGAGTAAATGGAACCATAGCAGAGACTAAGAACGACAATTATACCTACTTAGCGCCAAACCCGAAGCAAAAACTAACATAAAAGGGCTGAAAAAATACAGACATACAGGCAGATAAACAGACACACACACAGAATTCTTGCTTTATATATATATATATATATATATATATATATATATATATATATATTATCGATTTTCTGCACTACTGTAAGAACTGCAACCTTGAAACTTCTGAATATCGTTTCTTATGTCTTTGTTTATGAGTGTATCAAATTTGATTAAAATCGGACCACTCCTTCTATAACCCGATTTTTTCGATTATCGATTTTCGATATTTATCGGGGGTACCTCGACACAAAACCTAGCTAAGAACACTCGCAGATACTTATAGTACAACTGTGTAAATTTTCAAGAAAATCGGTTCAGCCATTTCAGAGTCTATAGGTAACGGACACACACACATACACAGAGAGACAAAGTTCCATTTATAAATAAGTTTAGATATATAGATATAGTATTATAAATATGATATCTATTTTTTTCTGATGTAGACGTATTGTTATCACTCTATTTTCTGCATGTTATTGCTTATGCAGTTACTTCAGACCCAATAGATTTCTTCCCTATTAGATGACATTGCAAGATAATAAAATACTTAGAAATATATCTGGTCATTAACCGGTTTTTGTCTGGCCTCCCATGCACACTCGATTCTCCTCTTTAAGGCAACAGGAAAAGCATGTCGGCACTGTGTCTGTGGATTATCTAGGGCGTAAATTTATTGGCAAAGTTCCTGGATTACATAACAAAATCATTCAAATTTGATCCCATTGCTTTGGCGTTAATCAGATTAATTTTCAAGACTTTGTAGTAATTAACGGACGAATGGACATCTTTGGATTTCGTGTTCGCTCTTTAATCGTTAGAATTTTGGTGGCAAAAGACACAAGTATCGAATCTTATTACAATTCGAAGCCATTTTCTTGGGAATTTTCTACTCCTTTTAA
This sequence comes from Ascarosepion bandense, assembly GCA_037127315.1. Taxonomy (NCBI): domain Eukaryota; kingdom Metazoa; phylum Mollusca; class Cephalopoda; order Sepiida; family Sepiidae; genus Ascarosepion; species Ascarosepion bandense. The sequence goes on along the minus strand of JBBBDQ010000118.1, from coordinate 8,528,574 downwards.
TGTCAATTTTCCCCGCGTTTTGTTATTTTATTTTTTTTAGTTTCATTTTTAAAACGTATTTTTTAATTACTTTTTTTTTTTTATTCATTTCAAGATGTATTCTTTTAATTGTTCTTTATGTTTCTGAGTTTGCCTGAAGGATAGAATTGCAATTAATTATTTTTCTGGTACCAATGAAAAAAATGTTAGATCTTCCTTTTTGTTTTCTGTATAATTTCTCGATGTCACAAGGAAAAAAGATCGGAGCATGAATTATTGCGAATTAATCAACTTTTAAAAGGCGTTAAAATAATATTTCCTAAAATTATACGTTTTCATTCATTTTCTCATTTGTTTTAAGGTAAACGATTATTGATTTGTTTTAAACCTACGACATGTCTCTATGTGAACTGGATTACTTAAAACATTTTTTAATATATCACGTACATTTTCGTTTGATACAAGACAAAACTAATCGATAAAATATCAATCGATAATAAACCATGTCTTACACTACTGAAGTGTTCTGGAACATCAATCCTCCTATAAAGCAGCGAATGCTTAATATTTTAACGATAATGATTTAGTGATACAAATCTTGATAATTAACCCATAGCTAGGGAGAGAAGAGGTGGATTCATATCTTTTCCAAGGGTACTGGAATTGGAATTCCGATTAAAATCTCGTGCCATTATCCTTTGAATCACCAGCACATTCAATCATACATCAGCTGTATTCTTAAACGGTCACCCATCTAGGTACAGACCAGGTTCTTTGCTGCTTAACTTCGGTGATCGTACGGAAAACAGTGCTTCAACTTGATGTGGCCGTAAGCCTGCCTATGTCAGAACAAGAAAATGATGATATCAAACCAGCAATGACCAGCCTGTATTTAACGGTTGCTTTAATTTCTGATTAGTGACGGGTCTTTCCTTTCTTATCTTCGGTGTAATACTATATGCACTGCCTTAACCCTTTGTTGCATATTGGTTACAATTATAACCAATATGCAATAAAGGTTTGAGAAAGGTTATAACTGTAATCAAGATGCACCAAAGGTTAGAGAAAGGTTACAATTGTAACCAATATGCACCAAAGGTTAGAGAAAGCTTATAATTGTAACCAATATGCGATAAAGGTTAGAGAAAGGTTACAATTGTAACCAATATGCACTAAAGGTTACAGAACAGTTACAATAGTAACCAGTATGCACCAAAGGTTAGAGAAATGTTACAACTGTAACCAATATGCGACAAAGGTTAGAGAAAGGTTACAATTGTAACCAATATGCACTAAAGGTTACAGAACGGTTACAATAGTAACCAGTATGCACCAAAGGTTAGAGAAATGTTACAACTGTAACCAATATGCGACAAAGGTTAGAGAAAGGTTACAACTGTAACCAATATGCACTAAAGGTTACAGAACGGTTACAATAGTAACCAGTATGCACCAAAGGTTAGAAAAATGTTACAACTGTAACCAATATGCGACAAAGGTTAGAGAAAGGTTACAACTGTAACCAATATGCACTAAAGGTTACAGAACGGTTACAATAGTAACCAGTATGCACCAAAGGTTAGAGAAATGTTACAACTGTAACCAAGATGCGACAAAGGTTAGAGAAATGTTACAATTGTAACCAATATGCACCAAAGGTTAAAGAGAGATTATAATTGTAACCAAGATGCGACAAAGATTAGAGAAATGTTACAATTGTAACCAATATGCACCAAAGGTTAGAGAAAGGTTATAATTGTAACCAGTATGCAACAAAGGTTAGAGAAATGTTACAATTGTAACCAGTATGCACCAAAGGTTACAGAACGGTTACAAAAGTAACCAGTATGCACCAAAGGTTAGAGAAAGGTGACAACTGTAACCACGATGCGACAAAGGTTAGAGAAATGTTACAATTGTAACCAGTATGCACCAAAGGTTACAGAACGGTTACAAAAGTAACCAGTATGCACCAAAGGTTAGAGAAAGGTTACAACTGTAACCAAGATGCGACAAAGGTTAGAGAAAGGTTACAATTGTAACCAGTATGCACCAAAGGTTGGAGAAAGGTTATAACTGTAATCAAAATGCAACAAAGGGTTAATATGCTCGATTTGACAGGGAGGTGACTTCAATCGGAAAGAGGTTGAGTTTAAGTTTTGTTTAACGGCATATCAACCTTTGTGGGTTATTTAATGCCAAAAAGGTGGGGTTTTAAGGTACTTTATTTTAATGTTCGGTTATAGTGAGAATGGGATGTGCGTTGTAGTGCAGTGGATATCGACTCGAAATTGCATTCACTTACGCCCAAATACCATACCGAAAGGTATGAATCCGTCTCTTCCTTCCAGTTATGAGTTAAATAACAGGACAGATTGGGTTCTATAGCCTTGGCTGGCAATCAGTCTACCGCAGAAAGCAATGGCAACCTACTGCGGGATAATCTTCTGCCCAGTCAAGACATGATCGCCCAAGCCTGTATCACGCATGGCACTTAACAGACTGACTGATAATGAACAGTTTGATTTAGTCAGATTTATGAAAAGTTTTGTTTTTATTCTTTCGTATTTCAGAAAACTGAAATGTCTTGTAGTTTTGTATTCAAAAAATGTTTTGCTGAGAATATTTTTTTCTTTAAAAATGTGATTCGTTTTACACTCAACCGTCAGCATAATGTTTAAAGGCGCCGAAATGCTAGATACCATTACCCTGGTGACCTATCAAACATGCAGATTGCCACGGCAGGAGGGCTTTTCTCTGGTGTTAATTTTAATATCTCTCGTTTCCTTTAGACTGTTTACAGACAGAAAGACTAACATACAAATCGACATGAACTGATGAATCTTTGATTTCTCTCGTCTCAATGCAAACGTTCCTCGTTGGTACCTCGACTTAACGAATCTAAGTGCAGGACTTCATTGGTGGCTAGGTCTCACAATTTCACCAGTGAAATTGCTAGTTGATACCTCAACTTTTTCCCTAAACTTCACAATATCGAAATTTTAAAATTAATTTTTATAAATGAAAAAGTTTTTTGAAGCTTTCATTTTAACTTTAATAGAAAGTTTAAGGATTAATTTATTTTTTTTTCATTATGCAAAATATTCTGTAGTATATTGTTGAAACAAAAATAATATTGATTGGAATCTATTTTTCCTAAAAAATTAGCACCTTGTTTAGTCTTCTTTCATCGTAATGTAATTTGATTTATTAAAAATTTTACGAGAATAAAATATACTTTACTGAAATTTTATTTCAGTAATATTAGCTGATTTAAATTATAATTAATCTGATTTGAAGAGAAGTATCATTAATTTTAATCTATGTACATTATTCGGATTATTGTCGTCATCTTTATCATTGTTACGAGGTTTCGGCTGCTGTACGCTCTGGCCTACTTCAAGTGCTAGGAATTAAAAACCGAACCCTTTATCAGGATCACTGGGGTATATCATTCTCATTCCTTGTGCTAAGCTACTTCCGGTAGTCATGAGTTATCTCCCATTAACGTAACTCTCTAAATTATTTGTTTATCACTGCTGTAGCTTGATATGGAACTCGCAACTCTTTGGTTCAAGTCACTGGAACTAACTAATGTCTATATTCACTGGGCAATGGGTCCTTGAGGAATTCCTAGCACCCGAAGAAGCCTGGGGCGTACAACGGTCGAAACGTCGTAAAAATGACAACAAAGATGAGGACAATAATCCGAAAAATATAAGTAGTGTAAATACTACCTCATCTCAGAAGTAGAGACAAATATTTATTTTAAATTAAAAAAAGGAAAAATGGACTTTAAAATGAAAGATTGTAGTGATTTCTTCTCCTATGTGTCATGGCCGTCCAGAACGTAGGTGATCATGGCTTTCCACTTTTCCCTATCCATGGTCGCTCTTAGCATGCTTTCTCCTGTTACCCCAACCAAACCCCGCTCTACCATCCACCTGCCCAGGCCCTTCAAATATGTTTTCCACTGCTTTTCCCCTATATCTAGCTTTCCTTCCTTATTACATGTCCCAAGAACTTCAACTGTCTTTTCCTAATTTTCAGTATTAATTTCCTTTTCGTTTCCATTCTTCCCAATACCTCATCATTGTTCACATGCTCGGTCCATGATATCCGCAGCATCCTTCTGTAGAACCACATTTCAGCTGCTTCAAGTTTTTCCTTCATCTTTGATGTTATTGTCCAACATTCACTGTCATATTGAAGAACTTACATCACATAGTAATCTCGCATTCTCTTCTTTGGTTCTCGTGAAATTTTCTTGTGTCTTAATACTGTATTCAGATGCTCAGTCCATGATATTTGCAGTATCCTTTTGTAGAACCACATTTCAGTCACCTAAGGTTTTTCATTCATCTTTGATGATATTGTCAAGCTATTGTAGATGATATTTTTTTAATCGATTCATACCAAGAAAAACTTTAATGCCACAAAGACGCAAGGGGCTACTGAGATTGGAAAAGAATGAAAAAAATATTTTTTGAACAGGAGTAGAGGTTTATCCCATAGAAACCATGGGATAAACCTCTACTCTTGTTCAAAAGACCGTTGAGGAATTATAAACAAATCGAAAGGGCAAATGCTTCTAAAAGTTGGAATTTCGCTCCAAAAAGAAATATTTACACATGGCCAGTTGTACGTTGCATACACAAGAGAAAGAATTCCTAAAAATGTATTCTTCTCTGTTAAAATAGAAAAACGGAAAGAAAGATTTGTTTTTAAAATATTGTATTTATCATGAAATCGTAGAAAATTAAAGAAATAATTCAAACGCTTTGTAGGATTTTTGTCAAAGTATTTTTCGAAACAAATTGTTCATTCAAATTTTATCGATTGGTTTGTGTAACTGAATGAAACGAAGAATTTATAAATATCGACAAAAATGTTAGCGTTAACTTCAGTAACACTGAATACTATGAGGATTTCAACACTGACATGTGTTGAAACAAGATTTTAGTAAATAAAATTTCAGAGTTTAGGATATAGTATTAGAAAGAATATAGTTGAAGTAGATTTTAGAAGGAGTCAGAAAGTCAATCTTGAGAAGCACTTCAATGCTATCATTGTACTGACTACTATGAATCAGTCAGTTAAGTGCCATACGTGATACACTATTGGGCGATCATGTCTCGAAAGAGACATGACTGACTGGGCAGAACATTATCCCGCAGTAGATTTCCATTACTTTCTACGGTAGGCTGGTTGCCAGCTTAGGCTATAGAACCCAACCTGTCCTGTTATTTAACTAGAAGAAAGAGAGGGATTAATACATTTCCCAAGGGTATTTGCGCATAAGCGAATGCAAGGAATTCAACTGGAATTCGAACTCGGCTTCTCGATTTCTCGTTCCGAACCGATATCCACTTTCCCACAACGCACATCCAGCCTAATTCACATGACCTTTATTTATGTAATAATTGAATTTGTAAATATAAATGTATATGTCAGTCAGTTAAGTACCATACGTGATACACGCTTGGGCGATCATGTCTCGAAAGAGACATGACTGACTGGGCAGAAGGTTATCCTGCAGCAGGATGCCCTTATTTTTGCGGTATACTGGTTGCGAACTGAACCCAAACTGTCCTGTTATTTAACCCATAACTGGAGAAAAGAGGTGGATTTATACCTTTCCTAAGGGTATTTGCGCATGTGAATGCAAGAAATTCAACTGGAATTCGAACTCGGCACCCCGATTTCTCGTTCCGAGCCGATAGCCACTGTACCACATCTGAATACAAGGCTAAATCTCTCACAACTAAAACTATTGTCTGTTCACTCCTGGATTTTGACAATTAATACCTAAGTGTAGATCCCTCAGTGAGGATAAAATTCAGTACTCAGTTGTAATAATCAGACATGACCTATATAAGAGAGTAATCTATTTATTGAGATTGTGTAAATGGGTGATAGAGGTTGTGGAGAGTCATGACCAACTTACCTAACGAGTATGTGGAAATGGGTGGCAGAAGAGGGACTGAGAGTGATAGCAAGGGAACAAATATTGCTTAGGATTACAAAGGATAAGAAGTTGTGGAGAGTAATGATCAACCTCCCTAACTAGCTTGTGGAAATGGATGATAGGACAGGGAGTGCGAGGAATAATAAGGGAACAAACATTATTTAGAGCCACATAGGTTAGGAAGTTGTGGAGAACCATGAGAAAGATGGCATAAAAATATCGTTATTGAACATAGAAGGATAAACCGATAGCGAAAGTGTGTGTGTGTGTGTGTGTGTGTGTGCGCGCGCGCGCATGTGCGTGCCTGTTGTGTGTTTCCGCGTATTGTGTAATTATCGAATTTATGCACAAATTTAATCTATTCCTCGTATGTTTTTTTTAATATTTTTGTTCATTTATAAGCTATGGACGTGTGTGTATTGTTACAGGTCCTATCTCTGTAACCAGGTCTAGGTGATATTCATACCATTTTCTTGCAGTTTCTTTCCCGTGAAGTTTCATATTTTCCTGTGTAGATGTTGGATCTCTCTGCCATACCGAGTTTTATGTCCATTTGGTGCTTACACTGTGCAACCTGATACAAGATGATCAATTATTTCTGAATATTTATCACCGAGTCTGTATTTGGAGTCAACAAAATTTTTCATTTTCTGTTCTTGGTAATTTTTAGTTCGCAAGCATTAGTTGAATTATTATTATTACTAGCGAAACCCGTGGAATTTCCACGGAAGGATAATTATGATTTCCTGGAAAAATTTTACTTTGTCATACTACAAATGATAGTAACGTCTTCATACAAAAAGGTATGGGATAATTAAATAACGATAACACACAGTGGAATTTTATTAGAATATCTATAAAAGTAATGTCCATAGAAGCTACATTACTGTAATCTTATATATTATATAAAGCGGCGTATGCACAGACCATAACCAAAACACTGTACGCAATTTTGTGAGAGATTTTGAAAGAGAATTTTTTTTTATTACTGTGGTTCTAGAGAAGGATGCTGCGGATATTGTGGATCGAGCATGTGAGCAATGATGAAGTTTTGGAAAGGATGGAAACGAAAAAGAAATTAATGAAGTGCATAGGATATGCAATGAGGAAGGGGGCTTGGAGAACCTGATACTAACAGGCCAGATAGAAGGAAAAAGTGACAGAGGAAAGTAGCGGATAACATATTTGAAGGCCCTGAGCAGGTGGATAACAGAACACGGGTTGCGAGATGTTGCAGGAAAAAGCGTGCTAAGAGCCACTTGGGATAGAGAGACGTGGAAGACCATGATCGCCTACGTCCTGAAAGGACATAGAAGAAGAAGAAGAAGAAGTATTTTAGATTATTACTAGTTTACACATGCCATAGAGATGACTGCATATTTTATGAGGTCCATTCTATTATTAGAAGCTTTTCACACGTTTGTCTGTAAATGTGTTATCTTCAATTATTATATTAATATTTCAAGTTTTGCAGACAATTTCTATCGAGATTGCTTTTCTCCGTTGGGAAAATCCAAGGGAAGATATTTGTAACATTCCCTTTCATGAATTCTCTAAAATTCTTGGCAAAACTGGACGCCTGCCAAATCTTTCCGGAAAAAAGTGTCCTTCGTCCAGAAGTGCTTGAGTTGTGGGCGCCATCATGAATTCGATGAAATCGTGCCAGAAAATCAATGGATCAAAAGTGACCTGACGTTTTTGTTTGTTATTATTATTATTATTATTATTATTATTAGTAGTAGTAGTAGTAGTAGTAGTATTGGAATATTTTCAGAATATGTTACGCTTATCAGTGGGTTGGATGTCCGCAAAGGAAGAATTGCTGGAGACGGGCGATTCTGCGGTAAGTAAGCCCCTGTTCTATCAGTTAGTCAAGTGCCATACGTGTTACGCGCTTGGGCGATCGTGTCTCCAAAGAGACATGAATGACTGGGTAGAAGTTTATCATGCAGTAGATTACCATTATTTTTCTGCGGTAGACAGGTTGACAGCCAAGGCTATAGAACCCAATCTGTCCTGTTATTTAACCCATAACTGGAGGAAAAAAGATGGATTAATACCAAGGGTATTTGGGCGTAAGTGAATGCAAGGAATTCAACTGAAATTCGAACTCGGATCTCCGATTTCTCGTTTTCTCGTTTTCTCGTTCCGAGAATCTTAAATTACATGATTTATAACAGTTTATATCCGCAACCTAATTTTTATACAAAATTATGTATATTTCGTTAAAATATTTGATCTCTCTTGTAAACATTAACTATTCCTTATATTTCGTTGTTTGGTAGTATTTTTAATAATAAGGAGTACCACTTTATTGTTTTTAATATTAAGGAGTATCACTTTTAGTTCGGCAGTAATCTCATACACGCGCAGATGCGTTGAAAGGTAAACACACGTACATGCACTTCTTTCTTTCTTTCTTTCTTTCTTTCTTTCTTTCTTTCTATCTATCTATCTATCTATCTATCTATCTATCTATCTGAATATGTTCTCTATCTATCTATCTATCTATCTATCTATCTATCTATCTATTTCCGCCTCTCTGTATCTCTCTCTTCATATTTAGACCTTTTCTTAACATCGTTCTGAGCTTTATGCTCGCCACTGTATTCAATCTCCTTAAAACAATTTCATTTCATTATATGAATTATATTTATGTCCATATTGTTTTTTTTTTGTCTTAATTACGTTAAGATATGTCATAGAAATGTGTTGTTATGTCCTAGATTATTATCAAGCAGTACAGAGTATTTTTCCAAATTTCTGTCGGAGTGAATTGCGTCATAGTGCTCTTGTTCTCATAGACGGTGCCCAACTGACTACTATACTCTGTAGTCAAAACAACCATAAGCAAACAATGCGCATGCGCGAAATTAAAAATATAAAATGGTGACAATTTACTCATCGCACCCTGGATTGGGGTAGAGTTTTTTTTTTCTCTTTTTACAGAATCATTCCTGATGATTTAAGATTCTAGATATACACATGGCGAATTCTGATCTTATTTCTCCTTGTTTAAAAACAGCATCTTTGCTTTGGATCAGAAAGACATTTAAACTTTCTGGGACATATACATTTCTGGGGCTTGGGGAATTTGACATATTGATAGGATCTATTGAAAGCAAGATGGACAGAGAGAAAGTCGCGTGACATACATCATAAACTTGTGTAAATGAAGGGCTGATCAAAAAAGTAAGAGAGCAAATACTGCTTAATTTTACAGAGGATAGAAAATTGCGGAGAGCCATGATCACCTGCTTTCTGAAGGAACAGTGGAAAAAAGTGAGTGACATACTTAAAAAACTTGTGTAAATGAATTGCTGGACAGGATAGTAAAACAGCATACATTGCTTAATGTTACAGAGGATAGGAAGTTGCAGAGAGCCATGATCACCTGCTCTTTAACGGAACAGTTGGAAAAAGCGAATGACATACCTGATAAGCTTGTTTAAATTAATGGCTGATAAACAGGGAGGGATAGTAAGAGTGGAAAAATTGCTTAATGTTACAGAGGATAGGAAGTTGCAGAGAGCCATGATCACCTGCTTTCTAAAGGAACAGTGTAAAAAAAAGAATGACATACTTAATAAGCCTGTTTAAATTAATGGCTGATAATCAGGGAGGGATAATAAGAGAGGAAACAATACTTAATGTTGCAAGGGATATGAAAATTGCGGAGAGCCATGATCACCTGTATTCTGAATGAACAGTGGGAAAAATCGTGTGTAAATAAATGGCTGAAAATAAACAGGGAGGGATAGTAAGCAGGCAACCATTGCTTAATATTGCAAGGGATAGGAAATCGTAGAGAGCCATGATTGCCTGCATTCTAAAGCATTAGAGGAAAAAAATGCGTGTGATATACCTAAAAAGCTTGTGTAAATAAATGGCTATAAACTGCTTAATGTTGAAAAGGATAGGAAGTTGTGGAGATATAAAAATGAATGACTTTCAGTATTTTTAGCTAACTACAGGAAGTAGAAGTTGTTTAAATCCCTGACAGCAACTACTTTCTCCAGCATTCGGTTTTGATAATTTTAGTGTTAATTTGGGGGATAGAAAATTAAGAATTAAAATCATCCGTCTTCACTTTTACAAAAAATCACAATGACGTGTGAAATCCTGGTTTTTCCCAAATAGAAAAAAGATTGACCATATGCTTAAAGAAAAAGTCGAAACCGGATTTCGCAAGTAGATGTTAAATTGATTTTCTGACCAAGAGAAGCGATTTGCAAGACCCAAATATATTTCCCGATCCAGTGCAAAAAATTTAAAGATTATAAAAGGTTCCAGTCAGCGTCATCAGACAGTCAGCGAAGGGTTAGTCAGGAAGCAGCAGAGATGACATGCTAAAATATAAAGGGAGAATCTTCAAGTTGACCCGGACATTGTCCTCTTTCTCTTTCCTTCTCGTGTGCTGATTCCTTTTACTTCTCCATTCAAAGACATTCCTACCAAACAAACGTTAATACATACACACGTACGTACGCATAAACTCTCTCCAAGAAATTACTACCACGAGCATTTCTTGATACCCTTAACTTTCTAACTGAACATTCATTTCTACGAATTCTAGTTATTCATTTCTTTTAGTAAATTCCTATTTTAACATGAAAAATGTATACCTTATTCACCCACACTAACCCACACATTCCAACGTGGCAACAACCAACCAACTAGATGCTGGGTTTATGCATTGTACCTGGGTAATAAATTCAATGCCAAATTACACCAAAATTTAGTAAGTAATCACGGAACTATTATGGATACTTCTCTACTCAAATACGAATATCGATTAAAAAAATGTTCAAACAAATAAATTAAATATGTCGGTTTTTAAAATCATTCCGTTAATCTTCGGGATATTCCTTAACACACACACACACACACACACTGATATCTATATATATATATGGGCGCGCACGCGTGCGTGTGTGTGTGTGTGTGTGTGTGTGTGTGTGTGTGTGTGTATTCAAAATCTGCTACATTGATAGGAGAAGAAGCAAAATGTCGAAGACAAGGGGTTTGCAGATATAGACAGTGTGGATATAGAAATTAACAATGTATAGTCACTGTCTACTTCAGTGTAACTTCCTCCCAAGATGGCACTGAAAAAGAAAATGACAGTCTCCAAGCAAATTTGATTTTTGTGTTTACATTATATATGCATATATTGCAAATCGCCTGAACACACCACTCATGGTAGAAACCTAGGTCGCGTAATAACTCGTTTCCAAATAGCAAATATTCAAAAGTTCTACAATATAATTGTATTGAAGTAATTAAACAATATAGATATATATATATATAAATCCTGATGAGCCGTCAGGTGAAAACCTCGGTAGGTTTGTTGGCTCTTGCTTAGATTTCTGTCTTTATTGCTCTATTTCGTATTGAGCGCTTTAGTGTTAGGGTTTTCGTGTTGGGTTTTTATTTTCTTTCCTACGAGTATTTAACTTTTTGTTCATGTACTTTATTTGTTTCTTTTTTTACTTCCCCTTTTTTCACTCCAAGTTCGTCCTCGGTGGGTTGTTCAAGAGGATTTAAATTATAGTTTAATTAGTACTAGTTTTGGCAGAGTTAGTTCTGTTAATATTAGTATTGTAATTACTATAGTTAATATTATATATATATATATATATATATATATATATATATATATATATATATATATATATAGCACTCTGATTGAGCACTCTGGAAGAGTGGAAGACTTTGTAAACTGTAGCTACTCCGGCATTTACGCACCGCTCATTCGATAATGAATTGGAGTACTCTAGCTATTGGGCGATTCGGTCGGGTTTCAATCCTGGGTTAGGAAGCGGCCGGAATCTAAGCCGTACTGATGAGCTGTAATACAGCGAAACAGATCTGTTTGCGGATGACTATAGTATTTACGCTCTCACACCCTGATTGAGCACTCTGGAAGAGTGGGAGACTTTGTAAACAGTAGCTACTCCGGCAATTACGCACCGCTCATTCGATAATGAATACGATCACTCTAGCTATTGGGCGTGTTTATACGCGCTAAAAAGCCTGCCTTCTTCTCGTGGCCTAGGGGTAGAATCGCCGACTGACGTCGATTCGGTCGGGTTTCAATCCTGGGTTAGGAAGCGGCCAGAGTCTAAGCCGTACTGTTGAGCTGTAATACAGCGAAACAGATCTGTATACGGATGACTATAGTATATCTCCAAAGGAGAGTCTGTAATGTAATAGGTACTGATCTGGCGGCTCGACTGCAGCCACTTCCCCACCGTCGAAATGTGGCCTCCCTTTGTCTATTCTATAAATACTTTCATGGCTTCTGCTCGGACGAACTTAAGTCACTTACCTCCTCAACAGGTGTTTACTCGTGCAACCAGACTGGCAACTGGGTTCCACCCATTCACAGTCAGGTTAGCCAAATGCAGACGTCAATTCTACTCCTGCAGCTTCTTCTCTCGCACTTCCGCCTGTGGAACTCTCTCCCATATTCTTGCTTTCCTGACGGCTACAACTTCTAGAAATTTAAATGCAAAGTCAATACTCATCTATTAACCACTGGACTCTAGCTCCCCCCCATATCCTTCTCTTTCTCTCCACCTATGTATCTGTCATCGCACCTGCATTCTCAGCTTTCTATTCCTCCTTTCTAACAAGTTTGTACTCCTCACTCTTTTCTAATTAATCTTTTTATAGTTATGTAGCCCCCAGCTCATCAGTGGCATTTCCGCCTTGCTCTGGGTGAAATGATTAATATATATATATATATATATATATATATATATATATATATATATCAAGAAACAAAAGTTAGATATTTCTACAAATCCATTGGTAATAATATATTTCGCGACTCCAGCCACTTGTCAGACAAAATTCAAACAACAATGAATGATTCAAATTTATCCAGACGAAGTCAAGTGAAATAGAAAAAGGAAAAAAGAAATTAAAAAGAAGAGAAAAGAGAAAGAAAAGAATAGGAGGAAAGAGTGTTTAACTTCATGTATTAGATCTTAGCTTCGCGCAGCATCTTTGATGGAGATTAACAAAAGACGTTCGTTAATTAAAAAAATGAATTTTGACCTATATAAGCAATAAAGTACACCACGAATATAATAATCAATAACTACAAATTATTATTATATGTCAAAATCAACCAATAAGCAACAAAAGTTATTACCAATATAGCAACATTATATTAAACTGAATATAAAATTTTATTCTAATGCCATTTTACGTTTCAGCTTCCATATATTGAAATGCTTTTTTCGTTAAAAAATCCCTCATTAGTTAAATCTAAACTTATATATAAATTGAACTTTGTGTGTGTGTCCGTTACCTATAGACTCCGAAACGGCTGAACCGATTTTCCTGAAAATTTACACAGTTGTACTATAACCGTCTGCAAGTTTTCTTAGCTAGGTTTTGTGTCGAGGTACCCCCCGATAAATATCGAAAATCGATAATCGAAAAAATTAGGTTATAGAAGGAGTGATCTGATTTTAATCAAGTTTGATACACTCATAAACAAAGAGATAAGAAACGATATTCAGAAGTTTCAAGGTTACAGTTCTTACAATAGTGCAAAAAATCGATAATATATATATATAAAAGTCAAAATGTTTGTGTGTGTGGCTGTTTATCTGCCTGTATGTCTGTATTTTTTCAGCTCTTTTATTTTAGTTTTTGCTTCGGATTTGGCTCTAAGTAGGTATAATTGTAGTTCTTAGTCTCAGCCATGATACCGTTTACTCAGAGGACTTATTTAGCCTTCAAAATTCAGTTTACGACGAAAAAACTTATTTGATATCGACACCAGGAAATCAAACTTTGACTTACATCCATTCATTTTTCTTTCCGTCTACGGTTTCACTTTAAATGGAAACAACTATTTTTGTCTTTCGTGCCAACGTACTGAGTCTGAGCTCCAGAACCATGGATTAGTTTTGAAGCTTCACATTACACCCGAGCAACGCCGGGCTATACTGCTAGTTTTAAAATAACTATAACATAGTGCGTTCGAGCTTGTTTCTAAAAAAATCCCTATGACAACAAGATGCAGATTTTATCGCAGTTACATTAGCATGTTTGCTGTTGTAATTTATCTCTGAAGCTGATCTTAGAAAAGGTCGAAAGTGCAGGGGTTTAAAAAAAACTACAAGAAAAAGTTGATACAACTGGAAGGGATCAGTATATTTATGGACGGAGTCGACTCTGAGATAGAGTTTGCAAACCGTGCGGACAAAGAAATCAGCACTGCATGGTGGCTATCCATTTCATGCGTCAATGCGATCTTCAAACCAAGTGATGCAATGTCAGTATCAGGAAATTAGTAGCTAAGATTTGATCCAAATCTTAACTCACATCTGGTCGATTATTATTGTTATTATTACACTAATAAAAGTGTTCAGACATTTAGATCCATCTCTTTATCTGAAATGTTATCTAGTTTGTTTATTTTTTAAGGATAATATTTTACATAGCTTGAGATCGGAAATAAATACATCAGATAGATAGATAGATAGATAGATAGATAGATAGATAGATAGATAGATATGATATGAACAGATTGAGATAGATAGATAGATAGATAGATAGATATAGAACAGATTGAGATAGATAGATAGATAGATAGATAGATAGATATGAACAGATTGAGATAGATAGATAGATAGATAGATAGATAGATTTAAGATTTGAACAGATTAGATAGATAGATAGATAGATAGATAGATAGATAGATAGATAGATAGATAGATGAGATTTGAAGATGATTAGATAGATAGATAGATAGATAGATAGATAGATAGATAGATAGATAGATGGATTAGGAAAAGACATAGATAGATAGATAGATAGATAGATAGATAGATAGATAGATAGATAGATAGATAGATAGATTAGGAAAAGACATAGATAGATAGATAGATAGATAGATAGATAGATAGATAGATAGATAGATAGATTGAGATAGATAGATAGATAGATAGATAGATAGATAGATAGATAGATAGATAGATAGATAGAAAGAAACAGACTGCAATTGTTAGTCTAAATGGTACGTAGGGTTTTATAAACACCGGATTAGTCTCACTCTTATGTCACTACTTTAACTCACAATATCAGTGGAGATTGTTTCTTGCATATTTTTATTGACTAAGAATTAACAGGCCTGTAGATTACTCTCGAATTTAGTCTGGTTATTTCATAACATATATTTGACCTATGCTTTCTTGTAGCATTCAGTGAGACTACACTGAAATGAGAAATCAGTTCAGTGAGCAGATATTTCAGGAAGTGAGTTTTTCTGTTTAGATCTGGTTTGTTTTTATTGAGCTTTTGTATACATACACTACCGGCCATAATTATTAGGCCACCCCAGTTTTTAAAAAGGACATTATGTATTTCATACTGTTGTGGGATCGTCCTTTTTCTATGAAATAATGGACTCAACTGGTGTGTACATATACTCCTGCCTACGACACTGTCAGCCCTCTGCCTTCGGGTAGAGGGCGCTCTCTGCTTCCGAGCAGAGAGCATTAACCCAGTCGTGGTTCCGCCGAAGGGTAGAGGCACGACTGGGCAAAAATAGACAGACATTTTTTGGCCGGGCCATATAGCCCGGAAAGCCCAGATATAAACTGACCATGTGTCATATGTTGCCCTTACTGGGAGGGACGATTTAATAATGAGTCGTAAAGTTAGATCTAAAGCAGTTGCTTAGTTAGTAAGAGTAAATTGGTACAGAGCTCGTTGAAGTTGTTTGGATATAGACTCATTACCCAGACATACTATTTCACTGCAAGACTGTATATATTGATTTCTACTAATAGTATTCCTGATTTGCCTAACCCGTGTTCCAGTTTGTATATTTTTGTTCAATATAACTTACATTTTCTCTCTCCATATCTGTTTTTGTTATTTATTATTTTGTGTGGTTTCTCACCCGGAATCCACAGCACATACTATTTTTATTATTTATTGCCACGTGGATAATTCTAAATGAAAATAGAATGGTTCTTTTGTTATTATTACTCTGCAAAATTTTACAAGGCAGCCAAAAAGCCTTTTCTTCGGCCAGCCAATAAGAAGAAGAGACTAACATGGGGAAGAGAGCACAAAAACTGGACATCAAAACAGTTCATTTAATGCACATATTATTGTGCAGTATTAAAAAAGAACCATTCTATTTTTATTTAGAATTATCCACATGGCAATAAATACTAAAAATAGTATGAAATAGGTAATTTTTATTAAAAAACGGGGGTGGC
This sequence comes from Ascarosepion bandense, assembly GCA_037127315.1. NCBI lineage: Eukaryota > Metazoa > Mollusca > Cephalopoda > Sepiida > Sepiidae > Ascarosepion > Ascarosepion bandense. Next base: position 8,512,374 of record JBBBDQ010000118.1, on the reverse strand, counting down.
CTAATAATTATGGCTAGTAGTGTAAATACAAGAAAATTTAACAAAAGTTTGTTTCATGTGTATGGTTCAACCTTTTTAAGGCCTGGAACAACGCGAGGTGGAAGGTTACGTTGAGGGGTAGTTTATATAGATAGGAGGGAAATTAATGGAGAATTTAATAAGTCAAGATTGTAGTGATCGGGGAAACATTCTCTTGGGAGTCTGTTACAAAGAGCAGTGATGGCGTGAAAAAACTGAACTTACTTCTCGCTGATAGGATACGAAAGATGCGTGGGTGGTTTGCTTCTATGTTAGCGGAATAATCGGTCGGAGCCATGAAAGTCAGACCCGATGGAACCATGTGGTGCAGTTCGTCCGAGAATTTTTCATGTTAGTAGAGACAGAGCGATGAGAGATTCGCCACATCCCGCCTGTAAGAGAGAGGTTGGTATGCTGAAGATAATTTTTCTCCAGAAACTTCTGTGAACACAACAGTTCTGGATAGTAAGGTCTGAGCAGCTGTCCAAATATTGAAATAATACTCTATTTTTGAACTGATCTGGCTCTTCTAAAAATAGAAGATAGTATGAAGATTCAGATGCTTACTGAAGCAGTAAAGAGAGCTGATCATTTAATCTGCTTCTTTGGAGATGTATCGTATATAAGAATTCCACTTGAGGCAGGGTGTGAATCTGAAGCCCAATATCCATTCAAGCCACGAGGACTCCTCGAGTAAACATCCGGTCATCGTGACTCATGGTAGTTTGAGGTCTGATCGGCGATGATAGAATGTAAACAGTTTGGTTTTAAAGGCATTGAATATAATCATCTAGTTTTTTTCCTCTACTGAGAAGTGTTAAGTCAAAAGAGAGGTGAGCAGCCAATCTCTGAAGGCTAGAAACAAGGAAGAGAGTACTGGATAGCTATGAGCGTCAAAACTTCTGAGTGTGCGCCCGTATATTGTCGTATGTTCGGCATAGGCCTGTAAAAATGATCAGAGTGTATTCTTAGATAGATCAGTTATGCAAATCAGAAAATGACTCCTGCTGGATGCCTGCCTTGACCTCCAGAGCCGCGAAGGATTAGCCGATAATAACTACCTTCAGGAATCTACCATTTAGAAAGGATTTAAGAACAGAGAAAACCCTTCCAGTGATTCTATATCTGGAGGGCTTGTGCAGCAAAACTTTGTGCCACACCCTGCCAAATGCATTCGAATTAATATCATGGTCTTTGTCTACATTTCTAAGATGGAGTATTTACAGTATTTACATTATTCGGATTATTGTCCTCATCTTTGCTGTCTTTCGTACGACGTTTCGGCCGTTGTACGCTCGGCCTTCGTTATGACATGTGGTCAAGTGGATATAAACGTTGGTTAGTTTTTAACTTCACTCTGAGAGTTGTGAATTCAATAACAGACGACAGCAGTGTTGAACTAGCATGAGTAGAGGGAGATAAGACAATAGTCCGAATAATGTAAATACTGTAAATACGAGCTCATCTCAGAAATATAGATAAATAGAATGATCTAATATTAAACGGCGTACAATTGGCAACAAAGATGAAGACAATAGTCCGAATGATGTAAATACTATAAATACTACCTCATCTCAGAAATATCGGTAAATAGAATGATCTATTATTAAACGTCGTACAAATGACAACAAAGATGAGGACAATAGTCAGAATAATGTAAATACTGTAAATACTACCTCATCTCAGAAATATAGACAAATAGAATGATCTATTATTAAACGTCGTACAAATGGCAACAAAGATAAGGACAATAGTCCGAATAATGTAAATACTATAAATACGACCTCATCTCAGAAATATCGGTAAATAGAATTATCTATTATTAAACGTCGTACAAATGGCAACAAAGATGAGGACAATTGTCCGAATAATGTAAATACTGTAAATACCATGGTCATTGCTGTATGTGTGCCGTCAAGTGAGTCATTCAGTGAGAAAATAAATTTTGAGGCATTTATTTTTTTAAGTTAATTTTAACTGAAACTCATGTCAAAATTAAGATTGTTTTTGGATTTCCTTTTTTAAAAATGATATGTTGTCTTCAAATGATTAGAGGAAAAATAAACAACGATTTTGTCTGTCTTTCACAAAGTCGGGCATACTAAAATCGATCAGATACAAAAATTTAAATACCTGGGAAGTGTTATAACTGAAGACGGAAAGTGCGACAAAGAGATCCGAAGGCGAATTGGCCTGGCGAAGGAAGAATTCCAGAAGGTGAGTACAGTATTAAGAAACAGGACAATTTCGCTAGAAACAAAGAAATGTGATGTCAGTTCTTCAATATGATAGTGAATGCTGGACAATATCATCAAAGATTAAGGAAAAGCTTAAAGCAACTGAAATGTGGTTCTAC
>JBBBDQ010000118.1:8322500-8502500 GCA_037127315.1 Ascarosepion bandense | reverse complement strand
TAGATAGATAGATAGATAGATAGATAGAAGAAAATAGATAGATAGATAAATAGATAGATAGATAAAGATAAAGATAGATAGATATGAAGAAAATACGATAGATAGATAGATTGATAGATAGATATGAAGAAAATAGGATAGATAGATAGATAGATAGATATGAATAAAATAGGATAGATAGATAGATAGATAGATAGATATGAAGAAAATTAGAAAGATAGATAGATAGATAGATAGATAGATAGATAGATAGATAGAAGATAGATAGATAGATAGATAGATAGATAGATAGATAGATAGATAGATAGATGAGAAAATTAGATAGATAGATAGATAGATAGATAGATAGATAGATAGGTATGAACCTCCTGAGATAGATAGATAGATAGATAGATAGATAGATAGATAGATAGATAGATATAGAAAATATGAGAAAATAGATAGATAAATAGATAGATAGATAAATAGATAGATAGATATGAAGAAAATACGATAGATAGATAGATTGATAGATAGATATGAAGAAAATAGGATAGATAGATAGATAGATAGATAGATAGATAGATAGATAGAATAAAATGATAGATAGATAGATAGATAGATAGATAGATAGATAGATAGATATGAATAAAATAGGATAGATAGATAGATAGATAGATAGATAGATAGATATAGAAGAAAATTAGAAAGATAGATAGATAGATAGATAGATATGAAGAAAATTAGTTAGATAGATAGATAGATAGATAGATATGAAGAAAATTAGATAGATAGATAGATAGATAGATAGATAGATATGAATTAATAGATAGATAGATAGATAGATAGATAGATAGAATATAGATAGATAGATAGATAGATAGATAGATAGATAGATAGATAGATAGATAGATAGATAGATAGATAGATAGATAGATAGATAGATAGATAGATAGATATAGATGATAGATAGATAGATAGATAGATAGATAGATAGATAGATAGATAGATAGATAGATAGATAGATATTGTTAGTCAACATTGGTGCATGTAGCCATAAAACGTGTACTTTCTAGTAGCACTTTCAGAAATAAAAAAAAACACGAAACTATCCATAAATGGAAGAAATCGTTACTAGTTTTGTAGCGAAAGCTTTAAACGTTTCGTCCGTACATTACATTTCTTTAATGACTCTACAAGTAATTAGCTATAATTACTCTAGAAACGACGTTTATTACTTTCCCTTTACATTTCAATTTATATAAAAGTAAATGTGCAAACTAATTGGAAATGGAAAATATTGCTTTTACTGTACACAGGTGTTCTAAACCAGCTGGTTTATAGCTTGAGTTCGTAAAAAGATCTTTCGAAAACCCATGCTCAGACACACTGTCATGGTTGTACGGCTTCTACATTATAGAGACTTTGGAAGTGCACAAAGTGTGAAAAAGCAGCTTCTCCGATCAATCTAAGTTGTTTTTTTTTTTATTTTTTTTTTATAAGCGTTTCACCCCGAGCAAGGCATGTCACTGCCACTACTGTGCAGGGGGCTACGTAGAGAGGAGAAAGGCTGGTTAAATATAGGACATAACAGAGGGTGGGTGATAGGCGGGTGGGGATACCGAGAATGAGGGTTGGGTAGATGAGAGTGTTGTGAGAATAGTTGGGAGTTAGTGTGGTAGGAGGTGTCTATTGACCCTACATTTAAACACCTGGAGATTGTAACTGTCGGGAAAGCAGACTTGTGGAAGGGAGTTCCACAGGCGGGAAGCGCGAGAAAAGAAGCTGTTGGAGTAGAATTTACGGTTACATCTTATTTGTTTAACTGTAAAAGGGTGGGACCTAGTTGCTAATCTAGTATCTCGTGTAAATTCGTGCTTGGGCGGCACCAGTGATCTAAGCTCATCGGAGCAGAAGCCATGAAAGTACTTGTAGAAGAGGCACAGGGAAGCTACATCACGCCGGTGTGAGAGCGGCTGCAGCCGGTCTGCCAAGTTAGTATCAACCACGTTACAGATCCTCCTTTGTATTTTGTCAAGAAGCCCAAGGAGAGCAGCAGGGGCACCCGACCAGATATGGCAGCAATATTCAATACACGGGCGGATGGTAGATTTGTATATGTGCAGAATAGATTCAGGTGGGAGCAAAAACAGTAATATCAATAAACATTTCCAACAAAACACTCTTTCCCCCAAACATAACTAACGCAATTAACCTTACTATAACTACAGAAACAACAACAAAACCTTATCTGTAATAATAACTGTTGTGGACCCAGAATAGGTCCGGAAGAAAAACACGAACGCGGGAATTAGTGAAATATATATATTTAACGAAAGAACTCATGTTAGACGTCAGTCTAACTGCTAAGTATTTGACCGGAGTGACTCAACTCAAATCAACCTTGAGAGGCATATTTTCCCGGGATTTATAACTAGCAGTATAGCCCGGCGTTGCTCGGGTGTAATGAAAGCTTTGAAACTAATCCATGGTCCTGGATCTCAGACTCAGCCTAAAGAATATTTGTGTGAACTTTGATGAGAATCGGATAAAAATTGTGGATTTGAATAAAGGACATACAGACCCACGCACAAGCATCTTGCCTTTTATATATATATATATATATTATCGATTTTCTGCACTATTGTAAGAACTGCAACCTTGAAAGTTATGAATATCGGTTCTTATGTCTTTGTCTATGAGTGTATCAAATTTGATTAAAATCGGACCATTCCTTCTATAACCCGATTTTTCGATTATCGATTTTCGATATTTATCTGGGGTACCTCGACACAAAACCTAACTAAGAACACTTGCAGACGCTTATAGTACAACTGTGTAAATTTTCAAGAAAATTGGTTCAGCCGTTTCGGAGTCTATAGGTAACGGAAACACACACAGACTCATAAACAGAGACAAAGTTTCATTTATAAATTATAGGAAGAGTTCATTATAGTCCAAAAAGGGTAGGTCCCATAACAATAATAATGAGAAGAAGAAGAAGAAGAAGAAGAAGAAGAAGAAGAAGAAGAAGAAGAGTGATAATTTAACACGAAACTGAGAAAGTTGTAGATCAGGAATGTGACAATCGTACTAATTGTTACCAGAATACTTTCACAGATCCGAAGTCAATTAAATGCCATACGTGATACACGCTTAGAAGTTCAAGGCTCTTTTGAGACATGACTGACTGGGCAGATTTTCATGCATTCCTTTCTACGGTAGAACGGTTGACAACTAAGGCTATATAACTCAATTTGCCCTGCAATTTAACCCATAGCTGGAGGGAGAAGCAACGGATTCACACCTTTCCCAAGAGTAAGTTAATCCAACGAATTCAACTGGAATTCGAACTCGTCTCTCCGAATGTTCGTTCTGAGCCGATATCCACTGCACCGCATCCCCCGAAGAGTTCCGAAGAGCGTATGAAAAAAAAAAATAGCTGAATAAACATAATCAAGTAATAAGCCTCCGAATGAACATTTTGTTGAAAACTATACGGATATTAAGAAGAGAGCTGTAGTTATGATGAGACCTAGTGCCACTTGATCTCCAATATAAGCAACCAGTGATCTTCTTCTGTTATGTGCCTTGTCCCTTCAAGACGTAGGCGATCATGGCTTTCCTCGTCTCTCTATCCCTGGTAGCTCTTAGCACGCCTTCTCATGTTACACCACGCAATTCTTGTTCCATCATGCACCTAATCAGGCCTTTCAAATATGTTATCCGCTGCTTTCCCCTGTCTGTTTTTCCTCTATCTAGCCTGTTAGTATCAGGTTCTCCAAGCCCTCCTTCCTCACTGCATTCCCCAGGAACTTCAGCTGTCTCTTCCTGGTACTCAGTATTAATATCCTTTTCGTTTCCATCATTTCCAAAACCTCATCATTGCTCACATGCTCGACCCATGATATCCGCAGCATCCTTCTGTAGAACCACCTTTCAGTTGCTTCAAGTCTCTTCTTCATCTTTGATGATATTGTCTAGCATTCACTGTCATATTGAAGAACTGACATCACATATCAATCCGGTACTCCCTTCCTTGTTTCTAGCGAAATTGTCCGGTTTCTTAAAACTTTACTCAACTTCTGGAATTCTTCCTTCGCCATGCCAATTCGCCTTCGGATCTCCGTGTCGCACTTTCAGTCTTCTGTTATAACACTTCCCAGATATTTAAATTTTTGTACCTGCTTGATTCTAGTATCCCCGGCCTGTTTTTAGCTTATTAGGCTGCCCTATTTACTGATGACCATGCATTTGGTTTTCTTGCAGTTTATTTGTAGTCCTTTCTTGTCACTCTCTTCAGCTACATTTTGTAGGTGGTCTTGTAGTTTCCTTTCTGTGTCTGCTATCAGCACTGTATCACCTGCGTACCTTAGGTTGTTTAAATTGTGGCCTCCGATGACGAATCCAGCAATCAATGAATAATAATTACTTCCTATCGTAATTAACGGGAGGTCTTAACTTGTACATGTTTTGTTTTGGTTAATGAAGATTGACCATATACAGACATTTGGGAACGCCCTCAGTCGGTGACCGTCTGAGCGGACTTGATTACTTGACACGAAAAATATTTCTACTTTTATCAAAACCTCTCCGCCTATCGCAAACATTTGGCTGTGAGGCATGAGAGTGGTATACCGTAATCAAAATGGTTGTCATGATGAATATATTTGGTTTCGAATATTTGTACCCTAGCATCACTTTGATGGGATTCTGCTCTCTCACTGAGTAATAATTGTAATATATGAAAATTCTATTTGTCAATACTTCTGAGATGAGGTTTTATTTACAGTGTTTACATTGTTTGGACTGTTGTCCCCATCTTTATGGCCATATTCATATTCACAACGTTTCGCCCTTTGTACGCTCTTCTAACTCATGAAACGATAACAATATACCCCAGTGATAAATAAAGGTTTCAGTTTGAAATTCTCATCACTTAAAGAAAGTCGGAGCGTACAGCGGCCGAAACGTCGTGAATATGAATATGGCCATAAAGATGAGGACAACAGTCCAAACAATGTAAATAATGAAAATGTTAATCATAAAAATCACGAATATAATAAATTAGGACCGAAAATTAAAAACAAAAAGGCTTACGGCCAATTAAACACAAAAAGGCTTACGGCCATATAACGTTGAATACATCGATTCTCGCTCGCTCACCGAAGTTAAGCAACGCTGATCCTGGTCAGTACTTAGATGGGTGACCGCTTGGGAATACCAGGTGCTGTAAGCGTTTAATGACGGATGTGCGTTGCGGTGCAGTGGATATCGGCTCGGAAAGAAAAATCGGTGAGCCGAGTTCGAATTCCAGTTGAATACCCTGCATTCACTTAAGCACTGGTACCCTTGGGAAAGGATATAATCCGTCCTTTCCCTCCATTTATGGGTTACATAACAGGGTAGGACTTGGGGACCCTGCCCTTAAAAATAAATCTTGTATTACTAGACACAAAACTTATATAAAAGTAACAATAAATTGTTGAAAGAAAAAGGTATTACCAGCAATAAATAAATAAAAATTTAGTTGGCAATAAATGACTCGCCGAGGTTGATATGCCATAAAAACAAACAAACAAACCATAAAAATAAAAATAGATATAATTGGTTGGAAATGGATATCTGTGTTAATACCTGATAGTGCAGACTGGGGGTACATGCGTAAGCCAAGATTTATTTTTCCTAAAAAATAAGGTTCGTGAAACTCTGGAATTAAAATGGATTCCTAGACGAAAAGACAAGATCCCGTCATGAGTGAACAAACAACAGAATATACGTTAGGTAGAGCACGCAACTCTTCCGGCAGTTTAACAAATAAAGTTAGAAGAAATTGAAAAGTTGAGTATAGATCTACCTCGTAAGAAAATCTAAAAAAAAACAAAAAAAAACTACAATATATGAATATGACTATGGTGACACTTGGGACATTCCTAAAGATCCTTACAAAGAGATCCAAGGAACTGAGGATTCTAAGTATGGACTGGAACTAAGCAGATGACAGCGTTACTAAAAACATACAGCCTTGCTGTCACTTCATTCCAAGTGAGAACCGTCGCGTGTCCTGTGAAATTCGCTAGATACCAGTAGTTTCAAGACTTGAGGGAGGATTTTCAAAATATCAGAACCTCTCCAAAGTACTGAAAAAATCATGAAAACATTTATGACTATAATAACTGGATCACTTGGCAGAGATTTTCTAGAAGTGGAGTGTGTAGATTTGAGCAGAGACCGATTACGAAAATACTGGGGTTGGCAAGAATATTCAGGAAGTACTTGGTGGCCTGCTGCTACTAGATCCCCAATAATAATAATAATAATAATAATAATAATAATAATAATAATAATAAAGACATGGAAATTGAAATAGAAAAATGTGGGAATTGAAAACAAGAATCATACCAGTGATATTGGGTGCACTTGGAATGATAAAAAAATGGAACAAAAACACATTGAAAGAATACCTGAAAACCCCAGCTTAAGAAATAAACAAACAATTGTCTTGTTAAGTACAGCCCACACACTAAGGAGAACTTTGTCTATGTAACGCTAGGGATGTTAGGGAGATATGAAAAAACATGAAATGGAGTCATAACAACACACCACTACCTACTTTAGATCTTCCTGCAGACTTGGTAGGTAGTGCGACCATAGCAGAAATCGATTTATAATGAAAATGACATAATAATAACAATAATAATAATAATAATAATAATAATAATAATAATAATAATAATGCAAGGTATAGGAACGTTAGGAAGGATTTAGAAGATTATTGATTGACGCATTAAGAAAATCCCAGGAAACCATTTTATCGGAAATACAACACATGCGTTTTATCGGTACTGCTCACAGACTTAGAAATATTCTATCCTAAGAAAAAACCGCCATTTGCATTTGGCTTTCAGGTGAAAGACTTGCGAAATGTTTGCATCAAACAGCGAATTAAATGATGATATTGATAATAAATACTTTACAAGAAAAACAATGGGAAATAATTGTCATGTATGAAATTAAAAGAAAAAAAAAAGAAAAAACAAAAAATAACAAATAAACAACAACAATATTAATACAATAATAATAATAATAATAATAATAATAATAATAATAAGAAGAAGAAGAAGAAGAAGAAGGTTGCATGTTGTTATCGGAGATCCGACGAACGTTTGAGACTGTAACGACGACCGTACTATTAAATAACTAAAAAATACAATGGATAACACTAGAGATCTTGAGAAAATTGATGCCACTTCATGACTATACAATAATAACTAAATTCCACTTTAGTGAACATGCAGATAATAATAATAATAATAATAATAATAATAATAATAATAATAATAATATAATGTTATGTCAGTCTGTACTGGAGCACTAGATATGGTTCCGAAAGGCCAGGGAAAAAAAGCAACTAGAAGCGAAATCAATCACACAGTTGTCATTTAAGCTCCAATATAGATCAGTACATCTTACTGGTGGGAACACTGAATAATAATAATAATAATAATAATAATAATAATAATAATAATAATAATAATAGTTTGTGAACAGCACCAGATAGTGTTTGATTGAAAATTCACCGAAGACAAAATAATCATAGAGCGAAAACAAAAAAAGAAAAAAAAAAGAAAAAAAAGGAATAATTAGATTATCGAGAAATAAACAGAACTTTGCAGCAAAGCAGTAGAGACTACAAAACAAGACAGCGTAGGTAGTACCCATAAATAATGGAACACTTGGAAACTGTAGATCCAAGGAAGAATTGACAAATATAGAGAAGAGTACTGAAGAAGCTGAGAGGACTTACTGACACTTGATCCCGCACGATAACCAAAAGAAACCTCCACTGAGAAAATGTAAATAATAATAATAATAATAATAATAGATTATTGAAAACACTGTCAGTTATTTAATAGTGTAAACTACCAGTTACTATTAATGGGAACACTCAGTGAATTAAATGTTAATATTAATACTGAGGATGGTGCTGTAGTTTTGTTGAGTAGACTTACTTTTTACTCAGCGATAACAATTAAACATCTGCTGTGAACATGCAAATGATAATAATATTTGTTTAGTAATCAAATTAAAATAATACAAAATAAAAAGAAAGTGTTTTCTTTATAAAGAAAATCGAATACAAACCAAATACAGATAAGAGCGACGCACGCCAAGGTATAGGCGGTAAAAGAATGAAGTGAAATAATTAAAAAAATTGCAAAATAAAATATAACATAATATCCTTTTCGATGTGTCGGAGTTCTCATTTGTATAAAACTCGATTTATTGTCAACAATATTGATCAGGTAAGACAATGAAAGGAGTAAAAATAAAAACTTGAAAAAAAAAAAAAGATGGAAAATGCAGATGGTAGCGTCGGCCTCGACGGTGGTGAAGGTTTTGAAAAGATTACAGCTCGTAAACCTTTCATGTATAGAAGTATTAACACAGCACTGTGAGTATTATGTTTAAAGTATCACCAGAAAAATAAATTTAGAATGGACATTAGTGGCAGTAATTAAAACTAGAGTCATTTTCTAACCTTCATCCTTTTTTTATTTCATTTTCTTTTCTTTTCTTTTCTTTTTTTTTTTAAGCAAATGTGACAGGTGCAATTTAATAAAAATGTTGAGCGTGTTACTTTAGGACCAGTTGCCATTATCAGTAGCAATACTTGTATCAGTTTTGAATGGTTTCTTTTTTTAATTAAATAAAAAAGAAAAAAGAAAAAGAAAAAAAAAACACAAACACACACGCCATTAAATGTTAAAATATATGCTTACTCGTTGATATCATAGAATTAATTGGCTAGACACATCAAAATAATGAACGACAAGCGTTCCTCTACCTTGAATCGCAGAGCTTTCAAAATACAACAACAACAACAACAATAATAATAATAATAATAATAATAATAATGGCAATAATAATAATAATGGCAATCATAATAATAATAATAATAATAGACGGAAGGGCATAGCATTTCACTTCCATCCTTTGCTAAGAAAAAAAAGGAAGAAGCAGACGACAATAATCCATGCAAAGATTGTACAAATATCTGTGTGTGTGTGTGTGTGTGTGCGAGCGTGCGTGCGTGCGTATATATATATATATATATATTGATGCATATATATATATATTGATGCATATATATATATATATATATATATATATATATATATGTATATTGATAAATATATATATATATATATATATATATATATATATATAGGCAATTGTGTATGTATATATGCGTTGAATTAGGACATACCGGAGGCTCCGCTCGCGAATTGAACAGTGAGGAGTCAAAAGATAACCCGCGTTTTAGTTTGACGGTTCTTGTCCAGATCTTCCGCCGTAGAGACATTTTCCCCGTGACAATACCACAGACTCTACCTCCTCCTCCTCCTCCTCCTTCTCCTCCTCCGTCACCACCGCCACAACCACCACCACCACCACCATCATCACTATTACCGCCAACGCCGTCGTCGTGATCGTAATCGTCGACAACGAAGAAAAAACAAAATGACTCGCATCTTCAGAGTCCGCTTCGATCAATGTAGCCGAGTGCATCGAATGGAACCAGCATTTGCATATAGTCAAACTTTATATATATATATATATATATATATATATATATATATATATATATATATATATATATATGCGTGTGAGTGAGTTCGTGTACACGGGTGAACGCACGAGCGTGTATACGACAGGTTGGGTAGATGGTTGCGTAAAGATTGTAAAAAGGCATTTAACCAGACAATGTTTATTGCTATATGCAAACCTTTCCTTTATAAAAGTGCTCAATACAACAAATATTGTAGAGCATAATACAATAAAATTTGTTTTGTTTTTTTTTATTTAGAATTAATATAGTTTACATTACGACACGGAAATTTCTATTTCTAGATGTTTTCTTCGTCATCAGGCAATGTTAGATCTTTGTTGTGAAAATTGTTAATGTGTTCATACTTTATATATATATATATATATATATATATATATATTTGTTACAGGTTTATTGTTATATATATATATATATATATATATATATATATATATTTGTTCTGGGTTTGGTGTTATATATACCACCAAGCCCCCAACAAATATATATATATATATATATATATATATATATATATTAGAAAAAAGTTAAAGAACCCGTAGATTAAAAATCCACTGTTCAAGCATTTACTTTTATAAAAATGCTCGATACAGAGTAGAGCGTAATATTATAATTTTGTTTTATAAGCAGTGATATGCTTTTATAAAACATTGTCATAACAAAATTACAATATATATAAGTTCCGGGATTCGTGTTATATATAAAATGTATGCAAATATGTAAGTAAACATCTACTCTACGATATTGATCCTTAATATATATATATATATATATATATATACAAAAGACTAAACTCGGAACATATATATATATATATATATATATATCTTTGTTTCGGGTTTGGAGAAATATATATATATATATATATATATATATATATATATATATATATACAGGAAAATTAAACCATAAATATGTTTCATTTATATATGCTTGTTTTTTACTGTAAGCTTCACCGTTTACACAGCCCGGTAGCCACTCGAAATAGAGTGTTCAGCTAGCATGCAATTTGTGTGGATAAGAGGGGAAGATAACGGTTAACACTCGCTTAGAACGAGTTCAGATTGTCGGCATCGAGGAAAACATCCTCTTGGGAGTCGTTTTCACAGAGTAGTGGTTTGTGTGAAGACGCTTTTAAAGTGGTACTTGCCTCATATGTATATGTGTTTGTGTGTGAGTGTGCTTGTGTGAGTCTGTCTGTGTGCTCGCGTGCGTGTTTGTAAAAGAATCAATGATGATATTTTTGCTTTAATTATAGCTACCTGTACAGGTGATTACGCGACTGTTCTTGTGTAATGAAGGTTGATTTCGCGCGGCTACGACTGTATGTTGATTTTTTTTTTTACACGATTCTATCGTGTCCCCGTACACTTCTATCCATGTCTGTCTCTAAACCAATCATTAAATATGTGTGAAAAACTTCCATTTTATACAGCATAAGTCGCTTGCATAAACGATTAAGAGAGGTGTAGATTTGTCTGTCTGTATAGACTTTGATCCTTACCTCTCTGTGTTGAAAGCTATGCTAGTAGTTTGACTACTGCAGAAAATGTAGATTTATCCCAGTTTCATATAAATCTAACATCTAATATTATTGTCGCATTACTCGACCGACGTTCTGCCTATCCATCTATCTATGCGTTACATGAATCTACCAATATATCTATATATGCCTATGAATCCCCCCCCTCTCTCTCTCTCTCTCTCTCTCTCTCTCTCTCTCTCGTTATAAATCTATTAATATGTATATGAATCAATCTATAACTGTCAGATGTGTAAATATCGACCTATCTAAACCTCAGTTTTTGTATATTTATGTAATTTATCAGTAACTCAATTTGTTCGTATCTATTCATCTTTGTTCCTATCTATCAAATTCTGTATATGTCACTATCTATCTATATTTATTTCTGTCTCTTTATCTATCTATGCTTTTCCTTATCTATCTATCTATCTATCTATCTATCTATCTATCTATCTAAGCTTGTTCTTTATCTATCTATCTATCTATCTATCTATCTATCTATCTATCTAGCTTGTTCTTTATCTATCTATCTATCTATCTATCTATCTATCTATCTATCTATCTATCTAAGCTTGTTCTTTATCTATCTATCTATCTATCTATCTATCTAGCTTGTTATCTATCTATCTATCTATCTATCTATCTATCTATCTATCTATCTAAACTTCTTCTTTATCTATCTATCTATCTATCTATCTATCTATCTATCTATCTATCTATCAAAACTTGTTCAGGTCTAGGTATCTTTATTTGTTCCTATCTATCTATCTATCTATCTATCTATCTATCTAAACTTCTTCTTTATCTATCTATCTATCTATGCGTGTTATCTATCTATCTATCTATCTATCTATCTATCTATCTATCTATCTGTCTGTCTGTCTGTCTGTCAACTTATCTTTGTTCCTATTAATCTATTTACCTCGCTCTCTACTTATATATGTTCCGCTCTATCAAGAAAGAAAACTAACGAGTGAAGACGCTACAATTTTAAAAAATATCGACATAACCCGCGAAGAAACGATATAAAAAATCCTGACATAAAGAAAAAAGCCCAACACACAGTGTTATTAATAAAAACACATTGATAGTTGCTTAAAATCTGTAATGTGATAGGTCCCGACTTGGCAACTAGACTCCATCCACTTTATCACCGGCGGAATGTGGCTTCCCTCTGTCTATTCTACAAATATATTCATGGCTTCTGCTCCGAGGAACTTAAGTCCCTGGTGCCTCCGCCATTAGAAATTACTCGTGCAACCAAATTGACAACAAGGTCCCACCCATCTACACTTAGATCAACCAAATGCAGCCGTCAATTCTACTAGTGAAGCTTCTTTTCTCGTACTTCCCGCCTATGGAACTCTCTTCCATGTTTTGTTTTCCTGACGGCTACAACCTCCAGGAATTTAAATGGAATGTCAATACCCATCTCTTATCCACTTGACTCTAGGTCTTTCTACATCACCCTGTATATCTTTTCCTTTCTCTCTACCTTCGCAACTGTCTTCACACCTGTGTTTCCATCCTTCTCTTGTCCTTTCTCTGACACCTACTGCAACTGGTCCGTCTTTCTCCTCTTGTCTAAACTTTTGCTCTTATATAGCTTTCTGCGCATCAGTAGCTGTACCGCCTTGCTTGTGGTGAAACGATTATTTTTTTTAAAAAATATACTAAGACATTGCACAAATTATATTAAAATCTTCAATGGATTAATAATCGTCCTAAGTACAGGAAAATATGAACAAAGATATGCTTTAAAAAGACCTGTTACTTTTTAAACAAAGTTGTAAAATCTAAAAGATTCTACACAAATACCTTATTATATACAGCCTTTGATATTTTTCTCGTCCGATCGACTCAGTCGATTAAAAAATTAGTTATGCGATTAAAATTAATTGCTTTACTCGTCCGCGATCGATTAAAACTCTCGCAGTGAAACGTGTCCCTTCAAATATCGGAAAAGGAAATTTGATTCCTTTTACAACTCAAAAGTATGCCATTGAAGATTCACATGTTACTTAGAATGACTTACAATGACATTATTGAACACTTTGGTCGAAATGTGTGGTTAAACAAAAGACAGTTACATCCCGCATTCATCAAAGCAAGATCTGACAAATTGAATTTAGATTGACAAGCTCTTGTCTTTGACTCAAAATCTATATTCCTCAGCCTCTCCTTACGAAAAGTAGAAACGAATATTTGAAAGAAAGAAAAAAATACGCATACTTCTTTCAACGACGCACCGAAAAAACATATTGTACAAGTCAATAATTTTTTTATAAAAAATCGTTGAGAAAAACAGATTTGTTATTTTTTTTATCATCTATGAGATGGAGGTTGTAGTCAAATAGAAGAAAGAAACTACGAATTTAGGTACCTCCACTCAATTGGCAAAAAAATAAAACAGCATGTCATGATGTTAAAAGGGCTAAAACTTAATAAACAAAGTTTTATCATGAAAATATTTATGATCTTATTAAGAGGAAAGATCAAATTTTGTTGTTATTATTTTTCAAAAATTTTAAAATCCTTTTTAACACGTTCAAAATTTTAATTAAAATTTCATTTTTTGTTTTCCGTTAGCGATTCACGCTATGTTTACTTAAGGCGACTATTAAGAAAATGGAGTCGGTCGAGTAAAATGATTTTGGGGCCAGTAAATTTTCCCTCACTTTCGATCGCCGGTCGAGTGATTTCTATTTAAATTCTGAAAAGCTATATATATATATTCTAGAAAAGTTTTTAGATATTCTACAATTTCATGAGTAATAAGTATTTCGCAGCAAACCTGCTCGTCAGACCCAAATAATACGATATAATACGATAGATAGATAGATAGATAGATAGATAGATAGATAGATAAAGAACAAGCTTAGATAGATAATAATTTCGAATATAATATTCGAAATAATCTAGAAAAGGGATTACACACAGACACTCACGTTATTATTATTATTATGATTATTATTATTACTATTATTATTTTTAAATTTTTTAAGATATATATTTTTTTAGTATTTTTATTCTTATTATTACTTCGATGAATATTATTTTATTATTATTCTTTAACATATTTTTCTTTCGTTTTTTAATATTATTATTATTATTAGTGTTAAAATTTTATATGTACATATATATTTCATTATTTTTATTGTCATTATTATTATTATTTTTAATTTATTACTAGTATTTAAGATCTTTTTACCGTTACAAATGTCTATTCCCGACATGACCACGTGAGTGCGTATGTGTAATTCTTTTTCTGGATTTTTTTTAAATATATATATATATTACGCTCTCACACTCTGATTGAGCACTCTGGAAGAATGGTAGACTTTGAAAAACAGTAGCTACTCTGGCATGTAAGCATCGCTCATTCAGTAATGGATTAGAACACTCTGACTATTGGGCTGGTATAATGATAATGTACACGCTAAAAAGTCTGCCTTCTTCTACCGAACGCCCAGAGCCCAGAGGTAGAATCGCCGACTGACGCCAATTCGGTCGGGTTTCAATCCTGGGTTAAAAGCATTCGGAGTCTAACCGTACTGATGAGCTGTGATACAGCGAAACAGATCTGTCTGCGGATGATTATATATATATATATATATATATATATATATATATATATATATATATGAAGGGCTTAATGGCTGAACTGTTTTGGTTTTATCAACTGCAGAAATTAGTAGGGTCAGTTGGGCACCGTCTGTGAGAAATAGAGCATCATTAAGAAAATCCCAACACCAGAAATTTGGAAAAAGCTTCCTCTACTCTTTGCCATTTCCATTCGCAACTGATGTTCCAATACGAACATTTAAGAGTGTTTGGGTATCAATTTGAGGACAGTTCAGAGGATTCGGAAATAGTTGGATGAGTCTAATGGTGATTACGAAGGTATTGCAGACTTGAAAATTCACTTTGATTGCTCTGATTAGAAAAAATACTCTTGAATTTGTTGGTGAGAACCTCATGCTCAACATAGAGGCCTACATCAATTGCCTAAAAGAGGTAGTCCTACCCTATGTCAAGGAAGTGGCTGCTGGACGTCCCTATGACTGGCATAGCACTCTCCACCATACCACATAAACAGGAGAACTCAGTCATGTATGCCAGACAATTTATCCGACTGCATTACATCTGGCTAGTTAACAACGCAAATCGTATCACCCTTGATTATTATGGGTCGGATGTAGTTAAGCAAAACTCCTTTTAGCACCAGAGATGAACTGAAGGCAAGGGTTATGACATCATTTTCTATTTTAAACAAAAAGACCATTCAGAAGAGTTGCATGAGATTCCGAAGGCGTCTGGAGGCCGTGGTTGAAGCCAATGGCGATTTTAATGAATACATTTAATCTTTAGTATTTCAAGATAGATTTATGCAATTTTGTTAAATATATCCCTTCAAATGAGTGCTATTTTCACTTTTGCGAGAATTTATCCATAACATTTATTTAAGACGACAATTTATTCGTCGTGTGTGTCAGTATATATAGTGTTTAGTTACTTAGTTTCTGATCATAATAAGATTAAACCAGTGCATATTTGTATTAAAAAGTGTTCAATACAATCATATTTAGAACTTTTGAATATTTTCCATTTGTAAACTAGTTATTTCGCGACCTAAGTTTCTAAATTGAGAAACCTAGGTCGCGTAATAACTCGTTTACAAATGGAATATATATATATATATATATATATATATATATATATATATATATATATATATAAAGAGGCCCCAAGGTTTTACGATTCTGAGTTTTCTGGCATTTACTTTTTTTAAATAAAAAGTGCTCAATACCATAAATATTGTAGAGCTTAATATAATTATATAATTAAATTTGTTATACAATTATTTTCACAACCAACATCTAACATTGCCTGATGACGAGATAAAAATCTCGAAACATATAAATTTCCGTGTCGCAATATATTTTTAGTTTTTAATTGTATAACAAATTTAATTATATATATATATATATATATAGTCAGATTTTGGTCATAATTAAATTAGACCAGAACACAGTTGTATTAAAAAGCGTTCAATACATTTATATTATAGAACTTTTGAATATTTTTTATTCGGAAATGAGCTACTTCCGTAACCTAATTTTTAACTTCCGGTGTCTTCAGGTGATTTATAAAAACTGCTTTTTCTGTTTTTCAAACGTACTAACAAAACTTGTTTACGAACATGCGTGTTTAATTTTTGAAACAACCGAATTTTTAAAAAAATTAGGGCATAGTTATTCAAGAATTTTGCAACATTTTTATTGATGTAAGACGTTGCCAGATCAAATGGTAGCTTCCCCTATGTAGATAGGGGTCGCAGGTTCGAATCCTGCCGAATGGCACACATTTTCTTAATAAAAATTTATCATAAATAATCAGACCATTAGATATAAATATATAATACTGTTTAATTAAAAACAGAATATCTCCTTAAATACGAGTATCGATAAAAAAATAATGTTCAAACAATTCATTTCTAATTGTCGGTTGTTTATAACCAAAGTTTCGTTATATATATGTATATATTATGAATTATATTTCAGAATATGTACACAATTTTATTTATATTTATATATATATATATATATATATATATATATATATAAAATAAAATATATATATAAATATATAAAATTATATATATATGCATATAAATTTTTTTGTATATATATACATATATATATATATATATATATATAGAGAGAGAGAGAGAGAGAGAGAGAGAGAAATGTATATTTTTATTAAACTAATAAGAGGCTACAATTTCTTTTTCTTTTTTTACCTCTCTTAAATAGACGGATAATAATTTTGTAGTTACATTGTGCTTATAAAATATTGCAAACTTAACCACCATGTAAACAAGCAAAAAACGTAATGAACACCTGAAAATCACGTTTTTCTTTTTTTTTAACGGCAATTACTGTTTGTTAAAATTTAATCACTGATTTTATTTCACATGATTTGTTCGTTTGTATCTTTTAAAAAGTACATACTAATTAATTGCATTTTTTTTTTTGTATATCATTTAACATTGTCGATTATGCGTTTGAAAACGTTGAAAAAGCTCCCAGGTGAAGAAGAGACTGAGAGAGAGAGAAAGAGAGAGAGAGAGATGTGACTGTATCGAATAATGCTGAGAAAATCATGAACTTAATGTGTGAGCTAACGAGGACATATATATATATATATATATATATATATATATATATATATATATATATATATATATACGATTGTACACCTGCCGTCAACAATAATTTTATTTACACTGACCCCTCTGAGTAGATCAGTTTAAATATTTATTTTTAAGAATTAATATTACTAGGATCTCCCTTAGCATTTTATCTACATTTTATATATATATATACACAACCGTCTTCATTATAATAGAACACATACACACACACCTATATATATATATACTAGCAGTATAGCCCGGCGTTGCTCGGGTGTAATGAAAGCTATAAAATTAATCCATGGTTCTGGAGCTCAGATTCAGCCTAAAGAATATTTGTGTGATGTTTGGTGAGAATCGGATAAAAATTGTGGATTTGTATAAAGGACATACAGGCAGATAAACAGACAAACACACAAACATCTTGCTTTTTCATATACATATATATTATCGATTTTCTGCACTATTGTAAAAACTCTAACCTTGAAACTTCTGAATATCGTTTCTTATGTTTTTGTCTAAGAGTGTATCAAATTTGCTTAAAACGGACCATTCCTTCTATAACCCGATTTTTTATTATCGCTTTTTGATATTTATCGCGGTACCTCGACACAAAACCTAGCTAAGAACACTCGCAGACGCTTATAGTACGACTGTGTAAATTTTCAAGAAAATCGGTTCAGCCGTTTCGGAGTCTACAGGTAACGGATACACACACACACACACATACACACACAGAGACAAAGTTCCATTTATAAATATGTTTATATATATATATTCTTCCCTACAGGATGATATATATATATATATATATATATATATATATATATATATATATGTATATATATAGTAAATAACTAACCTAGAGAGCCAACGAACCTACTATGGTTTCACCTAATTGGATCTTCAGGGAAAGTTGGCTAAAGAGGCCAAATGAAATTGAAAAGATATAAGAAACCCAGAAACCCACGTGATCGAAACAAAAGACACCGAACACCAAAGAGGGGTAATAACATTTTATTACAAAAAAAAAAAAACCCTAGTGAACACGCTAAATTTTCGTTTTAGGTACAGACGGCTTCCCCCCTGCCTTCAAATGTATCCAAAATATCATTATCTCTGTGCAAATGTATATGCTGAATTCAAATCAACAATTAGTTATTGAAGAAACTTACCTTTTCCGCTTTGAAAGTCCATAAAAAAACGAACTATATCTTGCACTTTTTCTCTCCCGTAACTCTCACGAAGTCATGTAATTCCTTGCAAAACGACGTTCTACGTACGCAGAAGCTTTTGTCGAATTTTGCCTGATTTTCTGTCTTTACTAAAACTTCCGGCGATGTACTTCCTGTTCTTAAAGTAACAAGTGTAGAAATACAATAGCGCATTACTTTAATTTCGGGAAGTACATCGCCGGAAGTATCAGTAAATGAAGAAAAATCTGTCAAAATTCGATCACATGCGCAGTCTGTCATTCTGCAGTTAATTACATGACTTCGTGAGAGTTAGGGGAGAGAAAAAGTGCAAGATATAGTTCGTTTTTTTATGGATATTTAGATAAAAAAGCTAAGTTTCTTCAATAACTAACACTTGATTTGAGTTCAGCATATATATTTGCACAGAGTTAATGCTATTTTGGATAAATTTGAAGGGGAAAAGCGACGGGACTTACAACAAATATTTACCGTAAACACAACCTACAACTCATAAAGATAATAATAAAACTTACTTTCTAATTTAACAGCCAATGTTTTCTATGCTTACATTTATTTCGAAACGGGTATAACGACAATTTTACACACACACACACACACACACACACACACCCACACACACACACACACACACACACACACACACACACACACACATATATATATATACATATATATATATATATCTTAGAAGTTCTACAAACTAATGGGTTGACAGTCCAGTGCTTCTAGTGATTTATTTTATTAAGAGGGCTCGATCAAGACCTCATATATATTACCATGGTCGAAGCGATGAAATGTGACGTCACGGTAGTAGAGTCATGAATTAGCGTACCGGCCGTGTCTCTCACTTCATGACAATGTTGATAATCACAAAGTCGTTTTTTTTAATACAGATTTTAAAACTTTTTAAAATGTAACAAGAAAAAAAGAAAGACACATGTTTTTGATTTATGCTGGTTTTATTAATTTTAATTAAAATTAAGAAAAACAAAAATTAATAAGAAAATATAAACATTATTGTTGACTACTGACTGTCGGTCGTGTTTAGTTTGTAAATAAACACAGTTTTAAAGACAAAACTTTTCGTTTATTCGTCTAAATTCTAAAAATTTAACAAACACTGCTTAAATCTTCATATTTTTAATTTAATTATGAAAAATCACAGTCACTTTTGTTTTAATTGCAAGAATTTTTAAATCAGAATCACTCAAATATAGCAATCAAGCAAACATTCGAATTTAGGAACAAACAAGAAGCAACAATAAATAAGCAAATTAATTAAAAATATTAAAAAATGCAACAATTTAAATACAAGCAAATTAATTCAAACTAAATAAGTTTAAGTTAATGTTTTTTAAAAATCAAACTTATCAAAGTTTTTTATGTCCCAAAATTCAGTTGAATGTTTGAAGTTTTCTTTTTTTACTTAACTTCTTACAAGTAATATTATCATTTTCCTTGCTACAAAAATTATTTAATAATGCATTAGAAGATCTCCAGATAATCATTTTTCAATGCTGTGACCTTCACTACATGAGTCAACATGAAAAAGAAGTTCATCATTAGCCAAAACATCCAATGTTAGACAATTTTCTTTGATTCATTGAATGAAGAAAAGAAGGATTCTTTACAAGTTTATTAATAACAATATAATTGTATAGTACGAAATTTGTTGTTACATCATTGGGATATAACAGAGAGCCTCTATTAATTCCTTGAAAATAACTGTTTATATCAGGTCTCTTCCTGATACTAAACTTTTAACATTTCCATTTTTTGAAACGGCATAACAGCAATAAATAATTATGAATCGAACGAATTAAAGATAGGATAGCTAAATCTGAAATAGATTTTTAAAAACGTCTTGAGAACTTTTAATCCAATAGATTTATTATAATATCAACAAATGTCTTCAGGGAAATTCTGCTAAAAAAAAACGGAGTTCGAATTTTAAAATAATATATTGAAATATTTTGATTGAATCCATTGTTAATCCTACTGGATGAAATAAAAAGATAAATTTTTACCTTTCAAAAGAAATACACCCAAAAATCCTAGGTTATTTGGTCATTCAATTACATTTTTAAAATATTTTAATAGTAAAAAATGAAAAAAAAAATAATGTTTCTATTTCATTTATGATGTTAAACTGTTTATAAAAAAAATAATTTTTTTTTGCAAAACTCTTTTTTGGTTAATGTGTTACTTACTAATTAATTTTTTAAGGATTAAAACCCTAAACCAACTATAAAAGATTTATTCTTTTTTGAGGGTATTCATTTTGTACTAAATATTTTCTAAAAATTAAATATGTTAAAAATTAGTTTTTAAAATTTATGTTTGGTGTGATTTAGGCCTGTATGTTTCAAATAAATTCAAAAATTATTCAGAAATAATAGGTTTAAACAAAGTTTAAATCATCATTTTCATGTTTTAATTTTCGGTAATAGTGACTTGACTTTTATAAGAAATAATTTCACGGAGTTTTCAAATAAAAAACCTTAAAAATAAAACAAATTCTTTTAAAATTGACTAAAAAATAAATTTTGTAGTTTTTGTTAATACAAGAAGAATAAAAAAAATTAATTCAGGAATATTTTTTCATGTTTAAAAATGATTCATAAAGTTGCAAGTATAAAAAAGTTAAGTAAGATTTTACTTTCGTTTCCTAAGAATTTTTTAAACATTTCATTGAAAAGAAAATATTATTTGCTTAAATAAAATATCAATAAAATATTAATTCAAATATTTTTAGAAAACATGTTTAACAACTTTTTTCGGCTTCAGTTTAAGTTTTAAAGCATTTCGAAAAAAAAAACTTACGAACGAATAGCCATAAATTTGATTTTTTTAATTCAGATATTTTTTAAGATAATTTTTATTTCAATTTTATTCAAAGAAATAAAAATAATATCTTATTTTATTATATTAATTCAAAAGATATATTACAAACAAAGTGCTTTCTTTCTTGTGCTACGGCAAAAACTAATTTTTTAGCCAATTTTGATTTTAGCGAGTGTTGGTGATAAATTTTCAACTACTCACTTTGCTAAATGGACTTGTAGTAAAATTCTCCCTTTTAATGGCATGTTTCCATTTATCAAATAAATGTTTATTTTTTGGAAACGAAAAACAATGAACTTTCGGTCCATTTTTGTAATTTCCTTTGCAATTTGGTTCTGAAAATAAGTCAACGCTAACGGACACAGGGTAGTAAATAAAACAACACTACTAAGTGTGACGTCAGCAAGTCAACTTTAATCATAGAACAGGCCTGGTAATAGCGACGGCCTCGGCTCGATACTTCGTACTGCAATATGTATGGTAATATTGTTATTATAAGTTTATAATTAAAACATAGTTTACTGCAACACAAGATCCGTTGTGTGTCAGTTCTATCTTAATAGCACCTCGTCAGGCAGTGAAATATTTTTCTTTTAGGAATCATTATATATTAAAAAAAAACTTAAAAAACAGTACAATTTTTACCATATAAGCACTCCCTCGGGTCATTCCTCACTACTAGATATATGTTTCACTTCTGCGCCTGACGCCTGTCAAGTCCCACAGCTTTGCCCTCTCGGCAACTCCGACCACGCTGTATTCTCTCTCAGGATTTCTTTCTAATCTCACTCCCCCCAGGAGCCCACTACCTATAGGACCTCCTACCTCTACCAAAAAGCTGACTAGGATGCCTATCGCGATTTCCTCTGCGACGTCCCTTGGAGAAAAGTGTTCGATCTATTAGTTGATGACTGTGCCTCTGAGGTCTCGTCATGGGTGAAAGCTGGCATTGATGCCTTCATACCCACCAGGAAGTATTGCTTAAAACCTCATTCCTCTCCGTGGTTCTCTCCGGCCTGCTCAGCCGCCATTGCCCACAGGAACCATTACTTCCGTCTATTCCGGAGACAGTCAACTGATCACAATAGGCGCCAGTTCAAGAGAACCCTAAATGACGCCAAACGGTTGTTTGCTGAGAGAATGCGACAGCGCATAGCTGACCGCAAGTTCGGCTCCAAGGACTATTGGAGGATTTGCAAACGAGTGCTCAACAATAGGAAATCCTCAATATCTCCTTTAATCCATGAATTTGAGGTTCTCACGTCATCTGCGGACAAAGCTGAGTGCTTTGTCCACAGATTCTCATCCAACTCCATATTCGACTCGTCCGGAGTACATCCACCCGACTTCCCTATTAGAACTGAGGCCAAACTGCACGACGTATATATTACCCCGACAGTAGTATCCCGAATAATTTCAAAACTCGACCCCCATAAGGCGTGTGAGACGATGGAATCCCGGTGATAGTCCTTAAGGGGTGTGCTCCTGAACTTTCCCCTGTCCTCTCTAAACTATTTAACTACTACCTTTATGCTTCCTGCTTTCCTGCATGCTGGAAGTTCTCTTCAGTCGTTCCTGTATTTAAGTATTGTGGTGAACCCTCGGACCCACCCAACTATCGCCCTATTAGTCTTCTACAGATATTCAGGAAAGTATTCGAGGCTATAATCAATGCTGAAATAGTTAATTATCTCACCGCCCACAAACTCTTCTCTGACAGGCAGTATGGATTCCGCTTTGCCAGGTCCACGGCCGACCTGCTAACAAACGTGACGGAGTACATGCTACAGGCCCTTGATGAGTCTGACGAGGCTCGCGCGGTTGCTCTGGACATCTCCAAGGCTTTCGACAGGGTTTGGCACTCTGGTCTCCTATGCAAACTACGGGGTTATGGTATTACCGGTTGCCTGCTTGAACCTAATCTAATCTTTCTTAAATAACCGCTAAATGAAGGTCGTTCTGAATGGGCGTGCCTCTTCGTCCTACAGCACGAATGCTGGTGTCCCACTGGGCTCTATCCTGGACCCGACGCTCTTCCTTATTTTCATCAACGACCTCCCAGATGAGATAAAGTCCCAAGTAGGCATCTACGCAGATGACACTACAATATACTCCCGCACCAGTAAGAAACCTGTCGTGGCGGATAGACATAATCTCGCTGCTGACCTTGAACGGGATCTACACTCTGTGGTGAATTGGGACAAGAAGCGGCTTGTCAACTTCAATTCATCTAAGACGAAGCTGTTGTCTGTCAACCATTACAGGCAACCTCTTCTGCCTCCCATAAGCATGGACCAAGCGATTCTCCCGGAGAACAATACACTACGCCTCCTCGGACTTACCCTGTCCTCAGACCTCAAATGGAACCACTATATTGAATCCATAGCAAAATCTACTGCTATGAAGGTTGGGTCACTATGTCGTTCCAGGATGTTTTTTCCACCTGAATCCATCCTGCATATATACAAGTCAACCATCCGTCCGTGCATGGAGTACTGCTGCCATTTATGGTCAGGTGCCCCTGCAGTTCTCCTCAGTGTTCTTGACAGGCTCCAAAGGAGAGTCTGTAATGTGATAGGTACTGATCTGGCGACTCGACTGCAGCCACTTCCCCATCGTCGAAATGTGGCCTCCCTTTGTCTGTTCTATAAATACTTCCATGGCTTCTGCTCCAACGAACTTATGTCACTGGTGCCTCCTCAACAGGTGTTTACTCGTGCAACCAGACTGGCAACTGGGTCCCACCCATTCACAGTCAGGTTAGCCAAATGCAGACGACAATTCTACTCCTGCAGCTTCTTCTCTCGCACTTCCCGCTTGTGGAACTCACTCCCGTATTCTTGCTTTCCTGACGGCTACAACCTCCAGAAATTTAAATGCAAAGTCAATACTCATCTACTAACCACTGAACTCTAGCTCTCTCCCCACCCCCGTATAACCTTCCCTTTCTCTCCACCTATGTATCTGTCATCGCACCTGCTTTCTCAGCTTTCTATTGTTCCTTTCTAACTAGTTTGTACTCCTCACTCTTTTCTAATTAATCTTTTTACATTTATGTAGCCCCCTGCTCATCAGTGGCATTTCCGCCTTGCTCGGGGTGAAATGATTAAAAAAAAAATAGTGGGTGATTTTCGGACGCTCTGCCTCAATGAGCCAATAGAAATTTAGGTCATGATAAATCGGACGAATTTGATTGTAAGGGTAAGCCGTGATGGTGGTGGAGGGGTAGAAGATTAAAATGACTTGAAAACTTAGACGTTTCCAGTGTCAGTGACGAAATAATTGAATGCATCCATATGTATAAATTGGAATGTCTAAAAAGTTATCGCGTGTCCTGGTGAAACGGTTACAGGATTTCTGTTCTTAATTCGGTTATTTTTCACTTAAAGTAATATAAAATGTCAAAGACGGGAAATTTTAAAAAATATATAATGCTCTTTAAACACATGCAGTTGACTTAGTGAGTGATCTATTCATTAATCGATTGGAGGATTTTAATTGAATGAAAGGCAGATTAAGTACCTAAAAACTAAACGGGTTGCAGAGAAGAACAGTATTTAGAGCAAGACAGTAATATGCGTAGAGATCCACCCTTTTGCAAATTAATTTAAACAAAACAAATAATTCAACGTATTCATATTTTTTAGCAACATTGTTGAATTATTTAGGTTATTTGTCGATTGTTGTCGAGCCCTTAGCAGTCAGTGAAGTTGTGAACGAATTTTCGGCGCTCTACGCCCTCGTCAAGTTGTGAACGAATTTTCGGCGATCTACGCCCTCGTCAAGTTGTGAACGAATTTTCGGCGATCTACGCCCTCGTCAAGTTGTGAACAAATTTTCGGCGATCTACGCCCTCGTCAAGTTGTGAACGAATTTTCGGCGATCTACGCCCTCGTCAAGTTGTGAACAAATTTTCAGCGCTCTATGCCCTCGTCAACTTGACAAGGGCGTAGACCACCGGAAATTTGTTCACAACTTCACTGCCAGCTAAGGGGTCGACAACAATCGACAAATAAACAAATAAAACAATTAATGTGTTTTTAGGATCTCACACTTTCCCTGATCACGTATTCGTCGTCTCTTGGCGTTGTTTTTATCTTCTAACTGCATTTTCCTTTACGATTTGGATTGATGGATCCAGTTTTTTATTCGCCTTGATGACTCGACTGACAGTTCAAAGGTCTGACACCAACAATATCCGCAATCTCTCTGTAAGGCTTGCCAGTGTGTTTGTGCAGCGTTACAGTTTGCAGAGGCTTCCTTGAAATAAGGTCCATGGCAGTCAATGGCCGTAGGACAACTGATTGACACTCAAGACAACAGTGTCTAAGTGTGACAAAATTAAATTAGTTGTTTCAATTAATTAACAGAAAATTTCTGTGACCCTTACATCTGGCCACCT
Source organism: Ascarosepion bandense (assembly GCA_037127315.1). Lineage (NCBI taxonomy): Eukaryota > Metazoa > Mollusca > Cephalopoda > Sepiida > Sepiidae > Ascarosepion > Ascarosepion bandense. Next base: position 8,476,706 of record JBBBDQ010000118.1, on the reverse strand, counting down.
AACTCCCCAGACTGCAACCCCCTTGATTATTAAGGGTAGGACGCAGTTGAGCGAAAGACCAACAAAATTTCTTGTAACACCAAAAATGAACTGAAGGCAAGGATTATGGCAACATTGTCCAACTTTAACAAGGAGACCGTTCAGAAAAAAAAATCCATTAGATTTCGAACTCGTCTGGAGGCTGTGGTTGAAGCTAATGACGATTTTATTGATTAAATTTACTTTTTAGTTTTTCAAGACATTTTTCTGTGTAATTTTAATAAACAAATCTGCTAAAATGAGATGTCAATGCTATTTTTGCGTAATTTAGATGGCAAATTCCGCTCTCATCAGTGTTATCATCATTCTTTTACCCAATTCCTGACACCCCTTATAACCTGTCACTCTTTCTCATAACTTTTCTCCTATGCAACCCTCTACAAAACAGTGGCAGTAAAATGCGTTGCTTGGGGCGATATGATTATTGAAAAAAAAAAAATTAATCCATCTCACGCTGTAATTTAGATTTTTGCGGGAAATTGTTTTGTGGATCGGATGTGATGTTTGGAGCCCCCTCCTCAGAAAACTTTTCTTTTGGGGGAGGGCTATTTGACTTCTTAGCGCTCAAATCCGAGATGTCTAGTGGAATGTATTTATAAATGGAACTTTGTCTGTGTGTGTGTTTGTCTGTGTGTGTGTGTTTGTCTGTGTGTGTGTGTGTCTGTGTGTGTTTATCTGTTACTTATAGACTCCGAAACGGCTGAACCGATTTTCTTGAAAATTTCCACAGTTGTACTATAAGCGTCTGTGAGTGTTCTTAGCTAGGTTTTGTGTCGAGGTAGCCCCAATAAATATCAAAAATCGATAATCGAAAAAATCGGGTTATAGAAGGAATGGTCCGATTTTAATCAAATTTGATACACTGATAGACAAAGACATAAGAAACGATATTCAGAACTTTCAAGGTTGCAGGTCTTACAATATTGCAGAAAATTGATAATATATATATATATATATATATATATATATATATATATATATATAAGGCAAGATGTTTGTGTGTGTCTGTTTATCTGTCTGTATGTCCTGTATACAAATCCACAATTTTTATCCGATTCTCACCAAACTTCACACAAATATTCTTTAGTCTGAACTCCAGGACCATGGCTTAGTTTTAAAGCTTTCATTACACCCGAGCAACGCCGGGCTATACTACTAGTCAGAAATAAATCTTGATAAAAGTAGTATAATATACGCCTTCATATTTAAGAAGTATTTAGATTGAACAAATTCTTCTGTATTTAGTTTAGGTGTAACGACCCTAACTAAATAACTAAACAGCCGTCCCGCTCCAAGGAACTTTAGGTCCTTGTCATGACGGTAAACTGTATCTGGCACCAAGGCCTCTGTGTGGGAGGTTCTGAAGATCATAGTACCACCTCTTAATTGCTGTTGTTCTCAGTTCTACCCTGACGTGGAGTGGTAGCACCTGTTAGGGACCTATCTATGGTCAAATAGTTACCCCCCTCAACTGAGGTCAAAACATTATGAAAGTATAAAAATACACTTTCATAGATATATATATACATAAAAATAGACTTTTTAAAAAAATGATATACATTTTTGAAGGAAAAATATTACCAACAATACATTTTTGAAGAAAAATTATTACCATAACACATTTTTGAAGGAAAAAAAATATTCTCAGCAAAACATTTTTGAATAAAAACTAGAAGACATTTTCAGTTTCCTGAAAAAAATAAAGAATAAAAACAAAAAATTTTCATTAAAATCTGACTAAATGAACCTTCTCACTATAACCGAATATTCAAAAAAATATCTCAAAACCCCAACTTTTTGGCATTAAATAACCCACAGAGGTGTTGATATGCTAGTGAACAAAAGTCAGATTCAAACTCAAATTTTAATACATATATCCGATCTTTTTTTGTAATCATTTTACCCCAAGCAAGGCAGAAGATTATCCCGTATTAGGCTACCATTGTTTTCTGCGTTAAACTGGTTGCCGACCAAAGCTATAGAACCCAGTCTGTCCTGTTATTTAACCCATAACTGGAGGGAAGAGACGGATTAATACCCTTCTCAAGGGTATTTGTGTATAAGTGAATGCAATGAATTCAACTGGAATTCGAACTCGGCATGATGAGTTTATTCTCTGGTGCCACAACTACACGAATTTCAAGCGTGTTAGTAGATTGGCATGTAGATCTCACCCCTTTTGCTATTGAACTAGTTAGATTCTATTCTTTTCTTGCAGTTCCCAGTTGTTGAATCCCCTTCTGTATTCTCTCTTACTTGATAGCCATAATCAGCAAAAATATAAATGCAACATCAATCGCCATCTTCTGTCATTTTGAACACTGTTCCTTTTTTATGTTTTAATCCTTCTCATTATCTTTCACCCCCCTCCCACTTTCAATCCGTGTAAACCCCTAGAAGCATTATCGCCTTGCTTGGGGTGAAACAATTAAAAAAAAAAATAGATCTGTAAAAACAAACAAAAAAAAAATTTAAGAGAAAATAAAATAATATTAAATTTATTCCGATTTGCAGAAATGTTCATAGCTATTTTTCAATTAATTTTTTAAATGCGATATTATTTCTCATGACTATAAGCATGATGTTAGAAGTATTAAGAATTACCCAGATTGCCACACATCTGTAGAAGGCCGAAACATATGTAAGTATGAAAAATTCATTAGTTTTTTCCTAAATATTCCCTGTCGAATCATAGGAGAGTATTTAATAGCAGGAAATAGTAAGAATATTTTTCTATGTTAAATTCACCCATTACGAGGTTCAAGCGCCACTCAAGATAGAGTTTTAAAAGCAATAAAAACGTTATGTTTAATGAAGTGACCGATAAGAATAGAAGAGAAGTGAGAAAGAAATGAAAATTTCATATCAGAAATATGGCGCCTGGTGGGATTTTTTTAATATAAAATTGTTCTGGTATTACAACTAATATTTTCAAGGAATAATGACACTTTCTTGAAGTGAGATATTTTCTGTGTTGGACGGATATTTTTTTTCTATTGTATCTCCCTATAATTATTCGGTAATTTCTTTTCATAATCATTTCACCCCAATCAACTGGTGCGCAAGGTGTGCAGTCTGTTAGTTAAATGCCATACACGCTTGGACGATTATGTCTCGAAAGAGACATGATTGACAGGACAAAAGATTTTCTTGCAGTGAGTTACCATTTCTTTCTGCGATAGATTAGTTGCCAACCAAGGCTATAGAACCTAATCTATTCTCAATTTAACCCATAGTTTGAGGGAGAAACGACGGATTAATATTCATATTAATATTAGTATTTTCGCGTAAGTGAATGCAACGAGATGTGCGTTGTGGTACAGTGGATATCGGCTCGGAACGAGAAGCCGGGGAGCTGAGTTCGAATTCCAGTTGAATCCATTGTATTCACTTGCGCGCAAATACCCTTGGGAAAGGTATTAATCCGTCTCTTCCTTCCAGTTATGGGTTAAATAGCAGGACAGATTGGGTTCTACCAGTCTACCGCAGAAAGCAATGGCAACCTACTGCGGGATAATCTTCTGCCCAGTCAGTCATGTCTCTTTCCAGACATGATCGCCCAAGCGTGTATCACGTATGGCACTTAACTGTCTGACTGAATGCAACGAACTCGAACTCGGCTCCCCAATTTCTCGTTCCAAGCCGATATCCACTGCACCGCAAAGCACATCAGCAGTTTTACAGTGAGAGGATAAAAAATAGTACGGGGAATGTAGAAAAAAAGATAAGATATGGATGAAAATCGAGTAGATAGAAGATGGCAATTTACGCTAAATTTAAACTTTTGGAGGTTGTAGCTATAAGGGGAGCAAGCAAATGGAAGTGAGTTCCATAGACGGGAAGTGCGAGAAAAGAAACTATTAGAGTAGAAGAGAGAGTTACATTTAACTATTTCGACGGTAAAAATGTGGGACCTTAATGACAATGTAGTAGCACTGGTAAATAGATGTATCGGGGCGCCAGGAAAAAAAAACAACATATCATAGCAGTTGCCATGAAAATACTTGTAGAAAAAAAACAGAGTTTAAGGTACATTACGTCGATGAGAAAGTGATTGAAGGTTGTCATGAAGCTGTTATTATATTGGCAAGAGGCTTTTTGTTAAACAAATATTGTAGAGACGGTATTGTGTTGTATGCGACACATGGTTCGGGTGATTGTCTGAGAAATTCTCCAGAGCGGAAAATTAGCGCGTCTTGTTTACACGGTATCTTGCGAGTGAACGGACAAAAGAAAAACAAGAGAGAAGAATTTTTTTAACCTTTCCTTTCATAATGCTTTATAAAATGTCATTTAGCGGAGCTCAGAAGAAGACCCCTAGCAAGCAAGGGGAAGTAATCACACAGTTTTGCTAAAAAAAAAAAAATCACATTTGCTAAGCGGATTTTTTCATGGTTCTGCATGTGGTTTTACCAGTCCAGACCAGTTCTTTTTTGACTTGGTTACAAAAATCGATCAACAAGGCAGATATCAGGATATCCAACTGGGGTTCCGTTGTTGAGAACAAGTCGCCCGCACATAGATATAAGAAATATTTTTCTCTAATTCCACAGCAAACGTACGCCCAACCGTTTTGAATTCAGACTCTTCCTTTTGTTTGACTGGTTGTCATACAAGGCTAGAAAATCTAGTCTGCACTCTTACTGAATCCTTACTTTCAAGGGGGAGATAAGATGTATTAGTATCTTTCTGAAAAAATTCACAACGCACTGAACACAGGGGTAACATTTCAGTATTTGACTTTACCTCGCCAATTCCATTTTCAGAACCTCTAACCGTTACTGTGTCATTACATAGGTAATGAAGAAATCTTCTTTATTGTGGCTTTTTTCCTGAATTTGTTCAGATTCTAAAAGCTACAATATACTTATGATAATGGCAATAATAACCGTTACCCTTTTCGACAGATGTGCCTGGCCATAGATGAAACAATTAAGCGAAAAACCGAGAAGGTAAAAATGTGTGAAAATTTCATGTTATTTAAGTTCGGTATTTTCTGGCCGAAATAAAAACGTCGGGAGAACACAGGGAGAACGCAGAGAAGAGAGAAGAAGGGAAAACAACTCCCGCTGGTCAATGACTCCCGACAACTCCCTTGTGTGTGCGTGATTCTCTCTGGATACGTTCTCATCCACACAACCGCCACCGACGAAGAATAAAAATCTAAGTTTATATTTTTTATGTATACTCGTTGTTTTTGGTTGTCTGTCAGGACGATTGTTGTTCAAGACCAGCTGAAATGCAGAATGACTCAGTGAGCGATCTAATTACAGCGGAATATAACACGCAAATTCTCATCTAACTTTCCTCAGAAATTTCACCATTTGAATGCCTTTATTTACAGGTCACTGTTTCTTAGAACCTTTTTTTTGCTGAGGAGCGTCGTCCGTAAACTCAAAATCTTACGCTAAAAAACTTAAATTCGTTATTCTATTAGAATTTTTATTTTTTATTTTTTTTTTTTATAAGCGTTTCACCCCGAGCAAGGCATGCCACTGCCACTACTCCGCAGGGGGCTACGTAGAGTGGAGAAAGGCTGATTAAATATAGGAAATGTCAGAGGGTGAGTGATAGGCGGGTAAGGATACTGAGAATGAGGGTTGGGTAGATGAGAGTGTTCTGAGAATAGTTGAGAGTTAGTGTGATAGGAGGTGTCTATTAACCCTACATTTAAACACCTGGAGATTGTAACTGTCGGGAAAGCAGACTTGTGGAAGGGAGTTCCACAGGCGGGAAACGCGAGAAAAGAAGCTGTTGGAGTAGAATTTACGGTTACATCTTATTTGTTTAACTGTAAAAGGGTGGGACCTAGTTGCTAATCTAGTATCTCGTGTAAATTCGTGCTTAGGCGGCACCAGTGATCTAAGCTCATCGGAGCAGAAGCCATGAAAGTACTTGTAGAAGAGGCACAGGGAAGCCACATCACACCGGTGAGAGAGCGGCTGCAGCCGGTCTGCCAAGTCAGTATCCAGGTCTGCCAAGTCAGTATCAAGGTCTGCCAAGTGTAGAATCACGAATTTAAGATTTCTAGTGTGTGAACCTTTACTGAACAAGATTAGCATTCTTTTAGCTATTTAATCTCGGCGGATGGAGCTAAGAAGCGTTGTATAATAAATAATATTCTGCTCATAGCAACTGATTAAAATTAAGGACATTGTGATATAAACGCACGTAAATGTTTACGACTTAAACAATATTTCAGTGGAAGTAAAAAAGAAAAACATAGAAACACACAAAAGATGTCCATTAATCATTTGACTTAATCTTCTTTCACGAAGATTAAACGAGAAAAAATGAAACAGTAGAATTTAATAAGAATCATTTTGTAACGAAAAGTTATATCCGTTTTTCTTTCTCTAATAAATAAAACCAAATAGAATTAAATAAATATAATCATCAATATAGTTATAATAGATTTCTGTGACCCGAGAGAAATATGATTGTCATCAAAAGCAGGTTGATTGGTTGTTTTGTTTTATGGCATATCAACCTCGACGGGTCATTTATTGCCAACTAAATTTTATTTATTTATTTATTGCTGGTAATACCTTTTTCTTTCAACAATTTATTTTTGTTTTTATATAAGTTTTGTGTCTAGTAATACTTTTTTCTTTCCGAGTGTCAAGATTCATTGGGATTTTTTAAAGGGCAGGGTCCCCAAGTCCTATCCTGTTATTTAACCCATAACTGGAGGAAAGGGACGCATTAATACCTTTCCCAAGGGTACCAGTGCTTAAGTGAATGCAGGGTATTCAACTGGAATTCGAACTCGGCTCACCGATTTCTCTTTCCGAGCCGATATCCACTGTACCACAACGCATATCCGTCACTAAACGCTTACAGCACCTGGTATTCCCAATCGGTCACCCATCTAAGTACTGACCAGACTCAACGTTGCTTAACTTCGGTGATCGAGCGAGAACCTGTCTATTCAACGTGATATGGCCGTAAGCCTCAAAAGCAAGACCGACCGAAATGTGATCGACGTCGAAAGCAGAAAATATAAAAGGCAGCCAGATTCAAATGCAATAATCGGCGAAAAATCCCTCGCCATTGATGACACAATTAACCGAAAATTCGAGAGGGCATAAATACGTGTAAATTTTAGCTGATATAAGTTCGTTTTTTTTTTCTGGTCAAGATCAGAACACCGACAGAAAATCTTTCCTTCTATCCGTCTACTGAGTATCAGATTCTCCAAGCCTTTTTTCTCAAGCCCTTTTTTACATGTCTGAAGGACTTCAGCTGTCTTTTCCTGATGTTATAATATTCATTTTGCAAAATTCACGGTTGAAACAACTGGGTTGTTTTTTGTATTTTGTTGTTTTTTTGCTTTTTGTGTGTATATTAATAACTTCACAACATCTGACTATGTTTGCATACATGTTTATATAGTTGTCTATATTTCTGCGATGAGGCATTTACAATATTTACATTGTTCAGACTACTGTTCTGAACTTTATTGTCATATTCACGACCTTTCTATCGTTGTACGCTACGACCTTCTTCAAGTGACTGGAATTTTGAATCGAGCCCTTTATTTCCTTGACTCAGTGGATAAATGTGTTGGTTTGATCCAGTGACTTAACCCGAAGAGTTGTGAGTTCAATACCTAGCAACAGTAGTGGCGCACAAAAGCTTAGAGAGTTGGTGTAAAAGAAGATAAGACTTCCGGAAATTTAACAAGCCAGTGTGAAAATACCCAGCAAATGAACAAGCATATCAACTTTCTGACCTGTTCACCGATTACTTATCTATATATACACAGTGTTTTCTGCTGTGAGAAAGACAAACGGATCTCGATAGGTAAAGTCAGAAATTTATTCGCCTGAAAAGTATCAACTTTAGACTCGAAACATGTGTAGCGACACAAATATAATTATGGTCACTTAATGTATTATAGAAAAATTTAAATTATATTAATAATAATAACAATAAATCTACACTTTAAACACAACGTTCACGATTTCTCACACTTTTTTCACACGCGCACACACACACACACACACACACACACACACACACACACACACACACACACACATATATATATATATATATATATAGTAGAACCTACCGTATGCAACAGCAATCACCTGTTGTTAACGACCGTTTTCTATACACAGACGATTTGCCAGTGTCAATTGACCCTTAGTGACCGACCACCTCCAGAAAGCGACCAGCGACTAACATCAACGAGTGAAAATCACTGATCAAGCGACCGCTTTAAAAAATCCATTTTGGTCGTACACTGCGAACTTCTAAATTAGGAGAAACTAAATGAGTAATCGATTTCATTTTGCTTTGATCTAAGCCAGGAACACTTCCTCATCGTTTTGTTATTGTAGTGTTGTATCAAACTGTTATTTCTTGTTGAAATGTACATTGCATGAGTTCACCTCACGGTCAAACATCGGCTGTTTTGTACAACATGTACTGTATTTGACATATTCAAGGTATTTATAGCGTTCTGTGGGGAAAATCACAACTATGTTCATTTCTCAAATGTCTATCTCTTTCATTTCTTTATTTTTTGTGTATCTATCTACTCTATTTCTATCTGGGTATATCTATCTCTATTTCTCTGTTTCTCTACCGCCCAACCACGATCGCTGTCAGTTTTTTGTATGTTTTTTTGTTCCATATATTATCGCAAGTGTCTCTTTTGCTATCACTCACTTCTAAGAAAAAAATGAAACCGTATTCGTCGCGAATTTTTCCAACCTACATATTTCATAAGAAATGTCTAGTACTAGGACAGGCACGAAAATGAAAGCAATAACTGACTTTTTTTAAAGTCCACTTAATAAATATTTTTTGTGAATAAATATTTTAGTTTCTGAATATATTTCTTTAAAGTTAGGCTATCTTCTTATGTTCTCTTTTATTTATTACCAGATTACATGGTAACATTCTAATATGTACATTCTGGTGAGTGGAATATACGTTCCTGGCGTAAATAGGTCATGACTATGAGCCTTTAGTGAGCGACCACCTGTCGTATGCGACCAGTTTCTGATGGCAGTAGGAGTGGTCCCATACGACAGGTTCCAAGATATGTATGCATGTATGTATATATATATATATATATATATATATATATATGTGTGTGTGTGTTATTTGGTTGGTTGTTTTGTTTTATGGCATATCAACCTCGGCGAGTCATTTATTGCCAACTAAATTTTATTTATTTATTTATTGCTGGTAATACCTTTTTCTTTCAACAATTTATTGTTGTTTTTATATAAGTTTTGTGTCTAGTAATACTTTTTATTTTCGAGTATCAAGATTCATTGGGATTTGTATTTAAGGGCATGGTCCCCAATTTCTACCCTTGTTATTTCACCCTTAACTGGAGGGAAGGGACGGATTAATACCTTTCCCAAGGGTACCAGTGCTTAAGTGAATGCAGGATATTCAACTGGAATTCGAACTCGGCTTACCGATTTCTCTTTCCGAGCCGATATCCACTGCACCACAACGCACATCCGTCACTAAACGCTTACAACACCCGTTTTCCCAAACGGTCGCGCATCTAAGTACTGACCAGGCTCAAAATTACTTAACTTCGGTGATTGAGCGAGAACCGGTGTATTCAACGGGATATTGCCGTAAACCGTGTGTGTGTGTCACTGTAGGGACAAAACAAATGCCCACTTTGTAATGCAGAAGGAGTTACTAACAAAGCAGTGGTACATGAAATAAATGGTCAAAGTAACTTATCTGGGACCGACCAAATTCAATTTTAAATTTAGATGGAATAATCACAACTCAACATTTAAACTGGAAAGCGCCACTTTACTAAACTGGCTAGCCACGCGTGGAAATTAAAAAAGAAATATGGAAAAGATCCTGATATAACTTGGAGCATAGTGAAAATAGCCAAACCATACAACGGTGGCAATATGTGCAGATTGTGCAAGGAGGAAAAATTAGCTATCATGTTGTTCCCAGAAAGAAAAATTTCTTAAATGAAAGATAAGGCATTATGCCCAAATTTAATCATACCCATAAATACTTACAAGGATCATACAAAAAATTGATGAAAGTGTCTTAAGATCCTAAAATAACTCCTCCCTATTTTTGATAGTTTTTCGGTTGTTTGAAAATTCCAGTCGCCCGTTGGTAAAATAATCCTTAAAACAGTAAAATCAGTTATTATAAATCATCTGAAAATACCGAAAAGTTGAAACCTAGTTCGCAGAAAGAAATCATTTCTAAATAAAAAACATTCAAAAGTTCTACAATATAATTGTAGTGAACACCTTTTAATACAACTGTGTACTAGTCTAATTGAATTTTTTTTAATTGTATCACCCTGAGCAAGGCGTTAACGCCACTGATGTGCAGGGGGCTACATAAGAGTAAAAAGATGAAGTAGAAGAGAGTGAAGAGAAAGACGAACCAGTTAGAAAGGAGCAAGAGAAGGATGAGAATACAGGTGTGATGACAGTTGTAAAGGTGGAGAGAAAGAAAAGGATATAAAGGGTGGTGAAGAAAGAACTAGAGTCAAGTGGTTAAGAGATGAGTATTGAAATTGCATTTAAATTCCTGGAGGTTGTAGCCGTTAGGAAAGCAAGAATATGGAAGCGAGTTCCACAGGCGGGAAGTACGAGAAAAGAAGCTGTCGGAGTAGAATAGTCGTCTGCATTTGGTTGATCTAACTGTGAATGGGTGAGACCCAGTTTCTAATCTGGTTGCACGAGAAAACACCTGTTGCAGAGGCACCAGTGACTTAAATTCGTTGGAGCAGAAGCCATGAAAGTATCCATAGAACATTTATGACCAAAAACTAATTACATAGATATTTCCCTCCTGTCACTCGCATGCAAAGAAAAACAATAATGAGCGAGCATCGGCTCAGTTCATTCTCTTTACTACCAGTTATTAAACTTTACTACCATTATTAAAGCTCTTTCTGCGTATTTGCTATTTAACAATGCTTTATTATTTTGTTTTTTTGCAATAATTATGTTGTCGAGTAGTGAAGAATATCAGTTTCGAATTGTGTATACACCGCATATATATAACACGCTAAAATTTCCTCTCTCTCTCTCATTCCATGCGCCGATAGCTTAGAAAGTAGGGACTCTGACTGACACTAAATCGGTCGAGTTTCGATCCTGGTGACAAGCAAGTAGATGTCTAGCCACACTGGTGAGCTGCGAAACAGGATTGTATGCGAATGATTAATATATACATATATATATATATATATATATAATTTCTATTATAATAATGACCTTTGTGTGTGTCTCATTCCGTAATGAATTTAGTGCACTCAGGCTATTGGGCGTGTATAATGATAATGTATATGCTAAAACGTCTGCCTTCTTCTACCGAACACCCATAGCCCAGAGGTAGAATCGCCGACTGACGCCACTTCGGTCGGGTTTCAATCCTGGTTTAAAAGCAATCGGAGTCTAACCATACTGATGATCTGTGATACAGCGAAATAGATCTGTCTGCGGATATATATATATATATATATATATATATATATATATATATATATATATATATTTATCCCGCCTGTCACGCTCATGGTAAGTGTTTCGATTTTTTAAAAGTCTTAATGTAAGATAATCAGTAGTAGGTACATCAATATATATGTGGCTGTCATTTTACACGGAACGGACCCACTCGTTATACTCTCCATCATATATTCATTAATATCGCCCGCATTTACATGAGAAGTAGAATAAGTAGTTTTCTGCTACATTCGTCATCACATTAGTTGGCGTCATCTGACCGGAGAAAGAAAAAAATAAATGAAAAATATGCGGTCGAAGCGATAAAATCTTTATCAGGTGCCGCGGTCAAAGGATTGGTGATTTCTGATCTGTGATCAGGAATGCCCACTGGATTAAAAATGTTAAAAACTATTAAAAAGCAGCGAAGGCAACAGAAGTAACCAAAAATTTTGTTGTTTCCCAAAACATTACCGTGCTCCAGTATCTAAACTAAATTAAAAAATAAATATATTAGTCATCCACATACAAGCCTGTTTCACTGTATCACAGCCCATCACTACAGCTAGACATTCACTTGCTTCCAGCCGGGATCGAAACTTGACCGGTTTCGTGTCAGTCGTAGTGCCAACTCGCTAACCTATCGGAGGAAATTTTAGCGAGTTATACATAAGCGTTATATACACACGCCAGTGATCGGCAGAAATCAATTCATTACCGAAGAGTAATGCGTAAATCGCAGAAATAACTGTTTTTGAAATTTCTTTCTCTAGGAGAGCTCAATCGTAATGACAGCGTAATTTATTAGTCTGTATCACAGCTCATCAGTATGGCTAGATATCCACTTGCTTCCAGCCGGGATCAAAATTCGACCGATTTGGTGTCTGTCAGCGTGCCTACTCCGTAAGCTATCTGCGCATGGGTGTGAGTGTATATATAATTAATACATTAGTCGGCATTTTATTTACACACACACACACACACACACACGTATATATATATATATATATATATATATATATATATATATATATATATATATTAAAAACACTAACCTTTTCCGCTAATACTGAAGTTTTTCTCAGGCAGGGAAAAGGTCAATTGATTTTTAGCACTTTATTTATACACTTATGGCATTAATGGGAAGTTTTTGGGAAAAAGAGTAGAGAAAATATGCAAGAGGAGTAAGGAGACGAGAAAGTTATATATATATATATATATATATATATATATATATATATATATATATAAATGTCGTGCTCTCTCTCTCGTTCTCTTTCTCTTTCTCTCTCTCTCTCTATATATATATATATATATATGTGTGTGTGTGTGTGTGTGTGTGTGTGCGCGCGTGTGTGTGTGTGTGCGTGTGTGTATAATAATCATATTTAATTTTACAACGTTAAAACATTAATTTAAAACGGTGCTCAATATAGAAATAGAGCAATGAATATTTATTATTAATTATTACTTTAGAACACGTACAAACTAAAAACTACTACAAAATTGTACATTTTGTTTCGACATTGAAAGAGTAATGTCTCATCGGGTAGTTAATAATGGTGGTAAGAAACGTTATTTTTTAAAAGAAAATTGATGAAAATTGACTTCCTTTTATTGGCAAAATTTTTCGTACGAGGTAAGCAGGATAGAAAAGATGAGAGAACAAAAAGAGAAATAAAAAAAGGGAAAGAGAAGGACACAGAGGAAATAAAAACCAAAGAGAAAAACAAGAGAGAAAGAAATAAACATGTGGAAAGAGCCAATGAAAGACAGCTCAAGGAGAAATAGGCCCCCAATTTTGGTAGGAAGTAAAGTATAAGCATATGCATACATCAGTCACGCGACATCTCGGTTTAACAAAGAGGAAAAAGTGAGAAAAAGTAAGAAAATGCACAGGGGGAAGAAAGGGGTTGGGGAGACAACAAGAGACACAAAGAAATAAAAATTTCAAACTCTGGCCAGAAATGAATTGTTGATAGATGCATTTGTTAATAATGTTGCATAAAACAAAATCCTTTGGCATTTTTTTTTAAAAAGTGGTGAAATCACAAACACAGACATAAAAAGTATTCAAAAGCGCAGATTTGAGGATATTTAAAATCACAACACAAAAATTGTAGCGATATTATAACATACTCATGTTGTAAATTCTAAATGAATATTATTTGGTCTACTTTTTATTGAGCAGTTTTTAAGAATATGGGTTTTTGGATACGGAATTTTATTTCATCCATAACTACCATATAATTGGGTACATAACATCTCTCTCTCTCTCACTATATATATATATATATATATATACTTAGAAAAATGTTTATTGCTTTATTACACGTGATACGTATCTGATCAATAGAAAAAAAAAGTATACTGTCTCTTGTCTTTTTGAATTTGAAAATTTGTTTTCCACCCTTGCTTGAAATGGCCATCAAACGGAATTAAATTTTTGTTATATATTATTTAAAGCTTCATCAGAGATTGAAAGAAAACAGACGAAAGGCAGAACTTCGATATTTTCAATTTGTTTAGGTCATTTCTCATTGGTGAGTCACGAATCAAGCGCGTTAAAAGTGTATAGATATTTTTTTTATATGTGTAAGTTTGTAAAACTTCGAGTATGTGTAAGCTGGCGTAGAATGGTAATGTGTATTCGTATATGTGTCTGTCATGTAAGAGGAGTTCTAATGTCTCTTTGCACGGTCAGCCAGCTCTGACAGCGGTGTGTCACTTCATTCTAATCTATGTCTGATCATTTTAAGCAGGAATTCTTCGTATTAGAGAGATAGAAGGGAGATTCTTTATGAATAGATTTAAAAAAAGGTGGCAATGTAATGTACTGTTTCAGGCTTATGCTTTTTAGTCGGTTATTATATTATTATTAACCTTATATATATATATATATATATATATATCTTTCTCTCTGCACACACAGACATACATATATATATATATATATATATATATATAAATGATGTGGCCCTGGGAAAATGTTCACAAGAAAGACTCGGACACGGTATACGGTTGGAAACAATATTATATTACAAAAGAGGAACACTGTACAGAGGAAATAGCGTATAATTGTACTTGGCGCCGGAACGGCGTACTAACAAATGAGTATCGTAGCTGCTGCTACTTACTACTACTCCCGAGAGTAGATAACTCTCTCTCTCTCTCTCTATATATATATATATGTGTGTGTGTGTGTGTGTGTGTGTATAGCATGTAAAAAATTCAGAAATTTACATTCGTTGAATGGCCATTTCAGCAAGAAAATTCTCGATTTATCAGCAACGATCGAAAACAAACATTTATTATTTCAAATATGATACAAAACTTCTATACCAGAAGAATCCCAAATCATATCTATACACAGGAAGTGAAAAAAAATCTGAAAATTTAAATGATTTACGCATTTACTACTGAAATGATTTTGCCTAATTCAATTTACAGATTGTTATAGATGGAAAGAGTTGCGTCCCCTATCTCATTTAATGGGCGTCACTGTAAGTTTTACAAACAAAAAGGCGCGTTTAATAAGGTCTTTCTTAATTTATATGGACAGATTTTTTTATCGTTTTCAAGAACAGTATATCCTTTTCTTCTCAATGTCAAAAGTGGCAGTTTCGTCTCTTGTGCCTGATGCGGATGGCTTGAAATATGGCAGCATGCTTATCTGCTTATCGCCACGCACTTTTCATTCCTGCATTGTCTGTAGGAACGTAATTCAGTCAGCTCACCAACAACTAAACCATTATAAGTAACATTCATGATCTTGTTTAATTATTGTAGTACTCTCAATTTTATTCAGAATATCACTTAAGTATAGATTTGAGGTGTCCAGGATGCGTCTTTTCACCGGATTTGTTCAACTTGTACAGCGAGACTATTATGAGGTCCCTAGATGTTATGCAAGGATTTGTAATCGGAGGCCAGATTGTGAACAACATAAGATATGCAGATGATACAGTGCTGATTGCAGACTCGGAAATGTAACTACAAGACCTCCTACAGAAGGGAGCTGAAGAGAGTGCCAAGAAAGAACTGCAAAGAAACTTCAAGAAAACTGAATGCATGGTCATCAACAAAAAGAGCAGTCCAAAATGCCAAATACAATTGGGGGATAATAAAATTAAGCAGGTACAAAAATTTAAATACCTGGGAAGTGTTCTAACAGAGACGGAAAGTGCAGCACAGAGATCCGAAGGCGAATTGGCATGGCAAAGGACGCGTTCCAGAAGCTGAGTAAAGTATTAAGACACGGGAAACTTTCACTAGAAACAAAGAAGACAGTACTGGATTGCTATGTGATGTCAGTTCTTCAATATGGCAGTGAATGCTGGACAATATGATCAAAGATGAAGAAAAAACTTGTGGCAGCTGAAATGTGGTTCTACAGAAGGATGCTGCGGATATCGTGGACCGATCACATGAACAATGATGAGGTTTTGGAAATGATGGAAAGAAAAAGGAAATTAATATTGCGCATCAAGAAGAGACAGCTACATTTCCTGGGACATGCAATGAGGAAGGAGGGCTTGATACTAGCATAACCAGATAGAGGGAAAGAGAGAGAGTGAGAGAGAGAGAGAGGGGGGAAGCAGTGGAAAACATATTTTAAGGGCCTGAGCAGGTGGAAGACAGAACGAGGGTTGCGTGGTGTTACAGGAGAAAGTGTGCTCAGAGCCACAAGGAATAGGGTGACTTAGAAGGACATGAGTGTCTACGTCCTGAAAGAACAAGCATTTAGAAGAAAAAGGAACGCTTCAGATCATTTCCCATGCAAATTATTTAGAGTTTAAATCTGGAAGAACAACTGATTAAATAGAGATCAGTCAAATTTTTCTGGAATAATTGCAAAATTTGTTTTTCCCGCCATCGACACCATTCGGAAAATATGACATGCAAAAGCAGAACAAACGGTTTTCAACTAGATTTCTGTATATTTCGCCCATCAAAAGAGACTCCATGTTTATCAGTTTCTAGAGATCACATCTTTAACTGTTGTATATGAGCCACAATCTGCGGATATACTGGATTCGTAGTGCTATTCCCTATCATCTAAATACGAACAGGAACGTCTACGCCAGGGTTTCTCACAGTAGGTACTAGCGATCCTTGCGTAGCAATTAGCATCACATAAAGAGAATTGAGACAATATCGAACACATGGATGGTGGAGCTGGTATTGAGTGGAATAGCAAAAGAAGGGATATTGAGAGAAGCAAGAGATAGGGAGAAGTGGAGGACCATGATCTAAAAAAACACGATGAAGTCTTTTGTCTGAGTTACAAAAGTATCTATACTGTAAAAAGGAAGACAATCCTTTGTAGTATTTACATTATTCGGACTATTGTTCTTATCTTTGTTGCCATTTGTACGACGTTTCGGCCGTTATACGCTCCGGTCTACTTCAGGTCCTAGGAATTTCGAACTGAACCCTTTATTTATTTAATTTATTATTTTTTTTAAAATAAAGGGTTCGGTTCGAAATTCCTAGCTCCTGAAGAAAGCCTATCTGTTGAACAAAATCAGGGGTCATCAGCCACATAGAGTCGTCTTGCATCAAGCCAACGCAAGGCCTCACACAACAGCTCAAACGGTGCAGACCATCAACGAGGTGGGCTGGGAACTGCTCCCTCATCCCCTTATAGCCCAGACCTTGCCCCTTCAGACTTTCACCTGTTTGGTCCCTTGAAAAGCGTTCACGAGAGGCACGAAGTTTGAAAGTGACGATGAAGTCAAAAGTGCTGTGAGCGATTGGCTGAGACATCAGTCCAAAGATTTATACGGTAAGGGAATACGGAAACTTGTGCGCAGATGCGAAAAGTGTGTGACACTACTGGGAGACTATGTTGAAAAATTAAAAAAAGTAAGCTTCTATCTGTATTAGAAGTCCTTATACCGAAAACCTCACCTTATTTTTTGAATGAGCCTCGTAGACGTCCTTATACCGAAAAATTCACCTTATTTATTGAATGACCCTCGTAGAAGTCCTTATACCGAAAGATTCACCTTATTTATTGAATGACCCTCGTAGAAGTCCTTATACCGAAAAATTTACCTTATTTATTGAATGACCCTCGTAGAAGTCCTTATACCGAAAAATTCACCTTATTTATTGAATGACCCCCATAGAAGTCCTTATACTGAAAAATTCACCTTATTTATTGAATGACACTCGTAGAAGTCTTTATACCGAAACATTCACCTTATTTATTGAATGACCCTCGTAGAAGTCCTTATACCGAAAAATTCACCTTATTTATTGAATGACCCTCGTAGAAATTTCAGTTATTATAAACTTCCAGTCACGCATTTGTAAACATTCGTTTTGCAAGATTAAAAATGTTAGAAAATCAGTTATCATAAATCACCTGAAGATAACGACATGGGAGGAAAGTGATGAGAAAGAGGAGTACGTTATAGGGGGTGTCAGGAAGAGGGTAATAGAAGGACGAGAATACTGGAGTGATGGATGGAGAAAAGAGCTTGAGAGAAAGGATGCGAGTAAGTGAGATAGGAGATGACTATCGGCCTTACATTTAAATTCTTAGAGATTGTAGCTGTCGGGGAAGGAAGTATACGGAAGGGAATTTTACAGGCGAGAAGTGAGAGAAAAGATGCTGTTAGAGTAGAAATTGAGTTTATCAGTTTCACTGTAAAAGGTTGGGACTTAGTTGCTAGTCTAGTGGCTCGAGTAAATTCATGCATAGGAGCACCAATGAGCTAAGTTCACTGGAGCAGAAGCCGTGAAAATATTTATAGAAGAGACATAGGGAAGCCACATCCCACCGGTGAGAGAATGACTGCAGCCAAGTTGCTAAGTCGGGATCGATCACATTACAGATTCTCTGTTGGATTTTGTCAAGAACCCCGATGTTAATAGCAGGGTGAGCCCACTAGATATGGCAGCAGTATTGAATACATGGGCGGCTGGTAGATTTATGTATGTGCAGGATGGTTTCAGACGGGAAAAATTTACTGGCCCTACATAGAGAATCAACCTTCTTAGCAGCAAATTTAACTATGAATTCTATATCGTCATTCCAATAATTAACTGAGAGAGGCCAAGTAGGCGCACTGTTCTGCTCTCCAGGGGGCTAGCTTGATCCATGCTAATGGGGTGTCGGAGCGATTGTCTATGATGGTTAACAGATAGCAGCTTCGTTTTGGAAGCATTAAAATTTACGAACCATTTCTTACCCCAGTCCACCAGAGATTGGAGGTCTTTTTCAAGCTCAGCAGCGAGGTTCGCTTTGTCATCCTCTAAAAAAAATAACCGATCCTCTGTTGTTAAATGGGGAAAAGATTGGCTTGTTAATTTTAAGTCTTTCTATAAGAAAGTGCTCCCTATTAAATGTTTGACTGAACATCTTTCTGTCTCACTATTATTTTGGCTGATGCTAACCTCCGAGAGAGTGACTCGTTGCACTGACATGAAGTGGAAAAGTGATATCGAATTAATTGCTTGGTTGCTGCTAGGAAAGTTGGTTCTCTGCATCGCGCAAGATAATTTTCCTCTCAAAATTCTCTAAAGTCTACCATTCGTTCATGCTTCGTATACTGCAGCCACTATAGCGCTTTCTCTATTTTTAGTATGTTTTGATAAAATCCAAAGAAGAATCTGCAACATTATTGATTCTGACCTGGCATCTCGGCTTCAGTCACTTTTGCGCCGACGTAATGTAGATTCTCTGCGCCTTTTCTGTAAATAGTAATTATTCTGATGAACTTTCCTCTACAGTAACTAAACTTTATGAGTTTAAACGCAGTACTAGTTTGGCGGAAAGGTCTCATCATTTTGCAGTTGAAATTGCTAGATGTAGCCGCAACATGTCCTTATATGGTAACAGGTCCTTCTATCGTGCTTTTTGCTTGTTGAATTCTTTTCCGACTCCTTACTTTCGAGTTTAATTTAATCTTCAAAAATTGAAATACAATATTGTAGTTTGAACAAGTCTCTGTTGTTACGATGTCACTTGTAAAAATCAAGATACCGCTGGTTCAATTCGCCGTCTTTCCTTTCCGAACACCACCACCACTTTCTTCTTCGTATTCGTATTCTTCTTCTTCTTGCCCGTCTTTTTGACTGCTCGCAAAAATACTCGCGAGTGTCAAATTGGGGCTCCATTTATCTATCTCGAGCCGTCCATGATTTGCATACGTGTGAGCCTCCTTTTCGGTGTTCCTGCGCACGCGTACTGTCATCCTAGGCTTTGCCGCCATGTTATTTGCCTCGTCTAGCACCCGCTCCGCAATCACAAAAGACACGGGCAGCTCTAAGCCTTTTGCTTCGTCTGGGACCGTGTTCACCACGAATATCAATTCTCTTCTGTCTCCATAATTTCTGTTATTTTATTGTTCTCACGCATTAATAAGGGTTTTCTCATATTCTTTCACACTCAGTGATACCCTGCGTGCTTAATTGCTTTTTTGCCTTGCTTGTGGCGAGAAGATTTAACAAACAGGAAAAGAAAGTTAATGTGATGTCTTTATTTTGCTCAGCGGGAGTGAGCAATTATTTTTCTAATTTTCCTTAAAACGAATTCAAGCTGTAAATTTTGTAGAGCTGATTATGAGGAAATATATTGTTATTATTGCTATCGTTTCCATGAATTTTGTTATTATTGGTTATTTTTTTAAAGAAACAGTTATATTTATGCATCTAAAACGTAGTTTAGAAAGCTGTCCTTAAATATCATTTATTTTATGTTACCGAATTCTTTATGGTAAAGATCGTGTGAATATGATTCCACAGCCGCTCTCATTGGGAAGAATTTATTGCTGCTAATTTATATCTAAGAGAACATTCGTTACTATAATTGACATGGAAAGTGGTTTTAATTTTGGGTTATATATATATATATATATATATATATATATATGTGTGTGTGTGTGTGTGTGTGTGTGTGTGTGTGTGTGTGTGTGTGTCAGATAAAATAAATTGCAAACATTGTTTGCTTAGTTTTAATAAAATCCGTTAATACTCACGGACAATCTTTCGCGTATTACAATCAAAAGATGCCAGAAATGAGCCGTAACGTTGAGAAATGTTATTATCATTCATTTCTCAAGGTACCCAAGTAATTTCAATCTCTTTCCAAGATCATCTTCAGGGGTGTGAGTTATAGTAACAAATTTAACCGGAAAACTGTGTTGCAATTTATTTAATCTGACAAGTTTAAAAGAAAATTTGCTGCCTAAATACACACACACACACACACACATATATATATATATATATATATATATAGTAAAGTTTTGTAATTTGCTTGAAGCATTGCGTAAAATAGTTGTATGTGTTATGTCTTGAAGGCTGTCACAATGCGTTGAATGAAAAGGAGGTCGGGAGGTGTTTGTATGACCTGTTTATTATTATATTGATATTTCGAGACTATAATCTCATCAGGATGGCAGAGAAATCCCCAGAATGTCCGTGTTTTTTAGCTGCCCATCTATGGATGGCTGGCTTTATCCACTGCTGCTGTACGTGTGTGCGTGTATGTATGTATGTATGTATGTGTGTGTGTGTGTGTGTGTGTGTGTGTGTGTGTGTGTGTGTGTGTGTGCAAGTGTGTATCTGTGTGTGTTCTAGTTGGGGTCATTTTTTATGGTCTAATGGTGTGTGTGTGTGTGTGTGTGTGTGTGTGTGTGTGTGTGTATTCAAGTTGGGATTTGACTGGTCTGATGGAATCAGTTCGTAGGATCTGGGAATTGATGTGACTTTGACCGCGTCAAAGGGTATCAGTTTCATTGCTGTTGTCTTATCTATCTGATTTATCTGGTGGTGTTTGCTCGTTGTGTGAGCTGTAATTGAATCTACTTTATTTTGTATATATATCTGTGTGTGTGTGTGTGTGTGTGTGTGTGTGTGTGTCTGTCCTGATACGTGATTTTTTATGAGCACCTCTGCTACTACAACCCGGGGGCGGGAGAAAATGTGTTTGCGTGGTTATTGCAACTATTTTTTCTGTGTGTATAGGCTATGCGTAGTATTGTAATTAAATCCACCTTATTTTATTTATCTGTGTGTGTGTGTGTGTGTGCGTGTGTGCTTTACCCTGGTTAGCGGTTTGTTATAACGGAGGAAAAAGTGTGTGTGTGGTTATTGTTACTGATTGCGTGTGTGTGTAACCTTTGCTGTTGTGTTACGTGCATGTTGTGTGCGTCTTGGTGTTGTCTATACTGTTATGTAATCTAGGTTTAATTCTTGGCGACTATTAATTGGCGGTTGTAGTTTAAATATTATCAGGGACTCTTTAATGCGTAGGTTACCTATGTTGCTTGCCTTAGCCAAGATATTAAAGGTTATGTTTTTGTCCTTATTTTTGCATTTTTTAAATGTTTTTGCAATGACGACGCTTGCGTGTGTGAATGTTTTTTTATCCTGATGTGTAGATGTCTTGTAGTGCTGCCGACATAGAATGCATCGCATTTAAACGCAAATGCGATGCATTCTATGCCGACATACTAGGAACATACCTTATTAAAATGTGTAGACATTAGTTTGTGACAGCAGGTCAGATTTCAAGTCTTTTAAAAAGGGCTAGATTGTTTAGATTAAAATTTGAATTAAGTAATTATAATATAGAAAGGTATGCTGGAGTATTAAAATCAAATAAATATTGTGTGGATCATTAATTTTAATGTAATAAGTTTTCACTGTATTTACATTATTCAGGCTATTGTCCTCATCTTTGTTGCCATTTGTACGACGTTTCGGCCGTTGTACGCTCCGACCTTGTTCAGGTGCTAGGAATTTCGAACCGAAACCTTTATTACAATCACTGGTGTATATCATTCTTATCCCTTGCGTATTAACTCATGACTTCCAATCGAGGCATTACTCGAAAGCGGAACGAGGAGGAGACAGGGTAAATAAAAAATAAAGAGTAAAAAGGTAAAAAAAACAAAAAAACAAAACAAAGAGGAAAACAAGAGAAAAAGAAACAAGAGGAAAGAGCCAATAAAAAACGGCTCAAGGAGAAATAGACTTCAAATTTAGGTAGGAGTAAATTATAAACATATGCAAACATCGGTCACGCGACGGCTGGGCTTAACAAAAAGGAAAAAAAAGTAAGAAAGGAGAGGGGAAGAAAGTGAGAAAAAGTGAGAAAATACTCAAGGGGAAAGAAAATGATAGGGGAAACAACAGGAGCTGTAAAGAAATAGAAATTTCAAGCTTTGACCGGAAGTGAATTTTAGATAGATACATTTGTTTGTAATATTGTATAAAACTAATCCCTCGGCATTTAAAACAAATGATGAAATCACATACACAAACATAGGAATATATATATATATATATATATATATATATATATATATATATATATGTGTGTGTGTGTGTGTGTGTGTGTGTGTGTGTGTGTGTGTGTATGTGTGCGTGTGTGTGTGTTTGTGTGTGTGTGTGTGTGTAAAAACTCAGACAAACACGTTATTTCATGGTTGAGCGGAAGCATAGGCCTGTTTCAGGCAAACCATCTTCAGCTTCCGTCTTTATTGGATTCGTGTAAAATTTTCTCTCCAATAAAGACGGAAGCTGAAAATGGTTCACCTGAAATAGGCCTAACTTCTGTTTAACCATGGAATAAGGTGTCTGTCTTAATTTTTATATATATTTGCTCTATATGTATTTATATACATATATATTTTGAGCTCTCCTAGAGAGTCACCCTTCC
The DNA here is from genome assembly GCA_037127315.1 of Ascarosepion bandense. Taxonomy (NCBI): domain Eukaryota; kingdom Metazoa; phylum Mollusca; class Cephalopoda; order Sepiida; family Sepiidae; genus Ascarosepion; species Ascarosepion bandense. The sequence continues at coordinate 8,453,516 of JBBBDQ010000118.1, read as the reverse complement.
ACATTATGTACAGGATACTCTTTTGGATTCTTCTATATCTACACCGCATATATAAATATATATATATATATATATATATAATGATAATATACACGTGTATAATGATAATATATATATCGTATATATATAATGATACAATACACGTGTATAATGATAATATACACGCTAAAACGTCTTCTTCTACCGAGCGCCCATAGCCCAGAGGTGGAATTGCCGACTGACGCCAATTCGGTCGGGTTTCAATCCTGGGTTAAAAGCAATCGGAGTCTAACCGTACTGATGAGCTGTGATACAGCGGAACAGATCTGTCTGCGGATGACTATATATATATATATATATATATATATATATATATATATATATATATATTTGCAGTGAGGTATCATTCGTCCACGAAAAGTTAGCTGACATTCTACCTCTCTGCGAAACTAACCTTAATCCTACAATTCCCCCCTTTAATTTCTCGATTCCCTGTTACCTCCCTTCTTTAGAAAGAACTCTATTGATCATATGCATCTAACCTTGGCTAAGGAGATGTCTCTTGAATCTCCAGTCTATTCTTACATGTGTTCTCCGTCTAAACTCAGTAAGCTATCTCTACTTTTTCTATCACTCCAATTCCTCTCCTGAGTCTTGCGCGCTAGATAGTAATTACCACAATATAAATAAGACCATTTCCTTTCACCCGTTTGCTAATATATTTTTGCCCCAACCATATAAATTTGTACCTTATATTATATCCTTCAGTGCGAAAACTACTCCACAACAGATTCGTTCCGTGATTTCATTCGTGATGTCCCTTGGAACAAAACTTTCAGTCTCCCTGTTCAATTGTACTCCTCCGTGGTCTCCTTCTGGGTGAAAGCCGACATTGATGCTTTCACCCATGAAATGAAATTCCGACTTAAACTTCGTTCATCTCCTTGGTTCTCTTTTGCTTGTTCAGCTGCTATCGTCCAATGTAATCACTTCTTCAGGCTTTACCCGAGCGACCGGCTGATCATGTCTCTGTCCGTAATGAATGCGAGCGTATCCCAAATGGTGCTAAGCATTTGTTTGTTGATAAAATGAAGCATCTTATAGCATTTCGGTTTTAAAGATTACTACAGGCTCTGCAAAAGTGTGTAGAACAACAGCAAACCTTTGATCCATGCTCTATTCAATCAATTTGAAGCCCTTACGTCCACAGAGAAAAGGTTAAATGCTTTGCTCATACATTCTCTTCCAACTCCACACTTGACTCATCTGAAGTACCCACACTCGATTTTCCATCTCTTACACAGCTTCAACTGAGGGATATATACATCACCCCATCTCTGGTCTGGTACATCATATCTAAGCTTGAATCATATGAGGTAATCGGAAGTGACGGAATTCAGATAAAGGAATATGCTCCTCAGATCTCCCCTGGTCTCTTCAAACTCTATAACTATTGCTCCATGACTTCTTGCCTGTTGGAAGACCTCATCTGTTGTTCCTTTTTTAGAAGAACTCTGGGGAACCCTCTCACCCCTCTAACTACTGCGTTATTATCCTCTTCCGGCTTTTTTAGTAAAGTTATCAATGCAAAAATAGTTGAGCATCTCACATCTCATGACCTTATTTCTGACAAATATGGCTTCCTCTTCACCGGGATCACCAGAATCACCACTGATGTGCTAGCGACCATCAGTGAATATATATATATATATATATACCAGGCTCTTGATAATAATAGCGAAGCTCGAATTGTCTTGATATCTCGTGAACGTTTAACAGGATTTGGCATGATGGCCTTCCGCACATGCTCAGAGCTACGGACGATTGTTTGATTCAATCCAATCATTTCTTTGAAATCATGAAATGAAGGCCGTTTTGAACGAGCAAGCTTCCAGATCTTTTCGTACAAGCGCAAGCGTCTCTCACGGCTCTATCCTTAGTTCTACGCCTGTTCTGATTTTCATCAATGAACTTTCGGCGGTCCGATTATCAAATAAAAAAAAAATTGGAAAAATTTCACTATTTAAACAATTATAGGGGGTGCTCAGTTTCTCATACAACGTTATAGTAAATCGATCCTCCATTTTAGAACCACTCGTGTTAAGGTCGCTTTGTTAATGTTTTTTTTTTACAAGTTCTTGCCCATTTTTTTTTTTTTTAGCAAGCTAAACAAGTTAACCGCACAGAGCAAGTTGTGTTCCTGTGGGCATGCTATGTCTATAAAGGCAGGTTCAAACTTCAAAACAGATAAAGTTTGCTGGAGATGTACGAATTGCAAGAAAATTATGTCCATTAGGAATAGGACATTTTTTGATAATTCAAAAAAATGACATGAAGTTGTATGTGAAACTGAGCCCCCCCACCCACCAAAAATTGATTAATATTGAAATTTTTCCACATTTTTATCAATCGTAAAGATTAAGGTTTAATCAATAAAATTGCACTGAAAAAGTAAAAAAAAAAAAAAATTATTAATCAACAAATTAATGTAATGTCGTACCGGCGAGTGGTTACAAAATGAAGGATCAATTTACTATGACGGTGTATGAGAAACTGAGGCCCCCTTAAAATTGTTTAAATATAGAAATTTTCTCAATTTTTTTTTTTTTTTTTTTTTTGTCAGTAGGAATATTTAGGGTGTCATCGATAAGACTGCACCGAGAAAAGTAAAAAAAAAAAAAAAATGAAAATCAACGAATTTAAAGGTGGCGGTAGTCTCCTTCAGGTCTGCCAAAATATAGTTTTTTAATGTATTTTTGGGTTAAAGTGCTCAATATCAGTTATAGATCGTATTTAAAAGTGAAGATTGCATTCAAGTACGAAAGCGACTCCAACGCAAGTGGTTTGAAAATGGAGGATCGATTTACTATAACGTTGTATGAAAAAGTGAGCCCCACTTAAAATTGTTTAAATATTGAAAGTTTTTTAAATTTTTTTTTTTGGTAATCGGAAACTTTATGTCATAACCGATACGACTGCGCTAAAAAACTAAAAAAAAAAAAAAATGAAAAACAACAAATTTAAATGTGGTGGTAGTCTCCTTCATGTCCGCCGAACTTTTTTTATGTAATCAAGTTTCCAAGTAGGTACCTATGCTGATGACACCACTATTTACGTAATAACAAAACTGCCAAGGCTGACAAAATAAACCTGGCATCCGCTCTTAGAATATATCTCTAGTCTGTGATGGACTGGGGTAGGAAATGGCTCGTAAATTTTAATGCCTTCAAAACGAAACTGCTATAAATTAACTTCCACAGAGACACCACCAGAATGAATGATACTAGTCTCTTGGAGAGACACACTACGTCTTCTTAACCTGACTCTCACAACTGACCTGAAGTAGAACGACTCCATCAAATCCATAGCTGCATCTATTGCTAGGAAGGTTTGGACACTGTATTGGACTATATATATTTTCTAGTCAGAATCCATCTTGCACATATATAAATCTACTGGGCGAGTAAAGCAATAAACCTTAATCGCCCAACTATTTTTTAATCGACTGAGTCGATCGGGCGATTGAAATCTCAAAGGCTATATATATATGACGGATTAATAATAAAACCGTACAACAAAAGAGAGAATGATAAAATAAAGAAAACACTTTACAAACTCTTCAAACAACTAGATTTTGAGATAATAGTTGAAACCAATAGAAAAGTAGTCAAATATTTAGATGTTTTTTTCTTTTAATCGTTTCACCCCAAGCAAGGCATTCCACTGCCACTATTGCGCTTGGGGCTACATAGGGGAAGGTAAATAGAAAGAGTGGTTAGATATAGGAAATGTCAAAAGGGATGGGGTGATAGATAGTTGGGAGGATGGGAAGAGTGTTTGAAAGAATGGAAGCAAGTTAGTGTGTTAGGAGGTGTCTATTGACCTTACATTTAAACTCCTGGAGATTGTAGCCGTCGGGGAATCAGTCATGTGGAAGGGAATTTCACAGTCGGGGAGTACGAGAAAAGAAACTGTTGGAGTAGAAGTTGCGGTTGCATTTTATCGGTTTCACTGTAAAAGGGTGGGATCTAGTTGCTAATCTAATATCTCGTGCAAATTCGAACCTAGGAGCCACCAGTGATCTAAGTTCATCGGAGTAGAAGCCATGAAAGTATTTATAGAAGAGACACAGGGAAGCCACGTCGCGCCGTTGAGTGAGAGACTGCGGGGGGTCTGCCAAGTCAGTATCGATCACATTACAGACCCTCCGCTGTACCTAGTCGAGAAGCCCAAGGAGAATAGCAGGGACACCCGACCAGAGAATTAAATTTAAAAACTGGCAATATCTCTTCGTATGTGAAAGCAAACACAAATTCAAAGAGCATAAACACAAGATCTAACCCTCCCAATAGCATGACCAAACACATTCTTAAAAGGATAGAGTTGTTGGTTGGTTGGTTTTTATGGCATATCAACCTCGGCGGGTCATTTATTGCCAACTAAATTTTATTTATTTATTGCTGGTAATACCTTTTTCTTTCAACAATTTATTGCTCTTTTTATATAAGTTTTGTGTTTAGTAATAATTTTTTCTTTTCCAGCATCAAGATTCTTTGGGATTTGTTTTTTACGGCAGGGTCCTCAAGTCCTACCCTTGTTATTTAACACATAACTGGAGGGAAGGGGCGGATTAACACCTTTCCCAAGGGTACCAGTGTTTAAGTGAATGCAGGGTATTCAACTGGAATTCGAACTCGGCTCACCTATTTCTCTTTCCGAGCCGATATCCACTGGACCACAAAGCACATCAGTCACTAAACTCTTACAGCACCTGGTATTACCCAAGCGGTCACCCATCTAAGTACTGACCAGTCTCCACGTTGCTTAACTTCGGTGATCGAGCGATGCGTTATGAAAATCTGGCCGTAAGATTATTTTAGAATACAATCCCTCACGCAAACAGACAAATAAAAAAAACAAGAATAGAAATCGAAACATTATCTGGTTCAACCCACCATTTTTATCTCTGACGTAAAAACCAAAATCGGTCAAATATTTTTAAACTAATCGATAAACACTTTCCAAAAAGCCCAGAATTAAACAAAATTTTCAAAAGAAATACAGTCAAACTGAGTTATAGCTGTACTAATAATTTATAAAATTATATAAAAAAACAAAACGCCAGAAACCTAAATAGCAACGTACAAAACAAAATCATTAATAAAGACTGTAACTGTAGGGACAAAAGTAAATGCCCACTTTAGGGACTTAATAATACAAAAATGTTATTTACAAAGAAAAAGTACATGACTTAAATGGTTAAAAAAAACTTTTTTGAGATTAACCAAAGACACTTTTAAGATGGAATACATTTAAACTAGAAAACTTTAAAAATTGTACAAAATTGGCCAGCCACGTTGGGAAATTGAAATTAAAATATGGAAAAGACCCAGACCTAACATGGAGTATAATGAAAACAGCCAAGCCTTACGACGATGTGCCAGGAAAAAAGTTAGCTATTATTTTATTCCAAACAAAATAAATTACTAAATGAAAGAACAGAAATTATGACCAAGTGTAACCATAACAACAAATACCTATTCGGGTCATACAATCATGGATGAAAATGTTCTAACTTCTCCTAATTTTGAAAATTGCGCCTTCATAAAAAAATCCCTGTTACGTGAGCGTTTTTTAAAAAATGGTAAAATCAGTTATTGTAAATCGCCTGAAGTCACCGAACGGTAGAAACCAAGGTTGCGTAATAACTCATATATATATATGAGAGAGAGAGAGAGAGAGAAGAGAGAGAAAGAGAGAAAGAACAAGAGAACAGTGTTGAAAAATGACCAAAATTATAAAAGAGAATCATTGTGTACTGCAATAATCAATTGTACTTCTACTACAATAGTTCTTTTTATCGCACTTGCTGCTTGTGAAACTCTCTTCCGTATACTACAAAAGTTTAAATGCAAAATCAATTGCTATCTTCTCCCTTTCTAAATCCTAGTTCTCCTATTCTTTCTTCGGCATCCCTTGTTTCCTATTTTTTTCTATGTGTGTAACCCCCTGAACACCAGTAGCAGTGCTGTTTTTCTTCGCAGGAAATGATTATATATATATTGTAATTTTGTTATTACAATGGTTTATAAAAGCATTATATCACTGGACAAAATGTTTCATGTTTCAGAACAAACCGTTCCTCTTCAGATAATATAGTAAATAGTGAAAACGATTTATTTTTTAAAATATAAGATGAATTTCTCGTTATTTAGAAAAATTATGGAGTGGTAGCTAGAGGAAATGCATTTAGGCGTGTCAAAATTGTTCAATCCAAATTTAGAATTATGTAACGATGGAGATTGAAATATTTGGGTTATGGAAGCGGGCAGGATGGCTTAGATCAAGACAAGTCACTTTTTAATTTTGTCTGGGTAAGATTCATAGTGGGACCATAGATTTTTTAAAAGGGTAGACAGTAATTTTTATTAGGAGGTTAGATTTTAAGTGTCTTTTTGTTGAACAATAGAATTTTTTTCCTGCCATCTTTGATTATATATTATTTACGCTCTCACACCCTGATTGATCACTCTGGAAGAATGGTAGACATTGAAAAACATTAGCTACTCTGGCATCTACGCATCGTTCATTCAGCAATGAATTAGAACACTCTCAGCTATTGGGCGTGTATAATGATAATATACACGTTAAAAAGTCTGCCTCCTTCTACCGAGCGCCAGTAGCTCAGAGGTGGAATCGCTGACTGACGCCAATTTGATCGGGTTTCAATCCTGGTAAAAAGCAATCGGCTGTCTAACTGTACTGATGAGTTGTGATACAGCGAAACAGATCTGCCTGCTGTTGACTATATATATATATATATATATACACACACACATATATATATATATATATATATATATATATATATATATATATATATTGTCATCCGCAAACAGATCTGTTTTGCTGTATCACAGCTCATCAGTACGGTTAGACTCCGACTGCTACATAACACAGGCTCGAAACCCGACCGGATTGGCATCAGTCGGCGAGTCTACCCCTGGGCCACGGGGCGTTCGGTAGAAGGCAGTCTATATATAATCAAAGGCTGACTTTTTAACAATTTGGAACCGTATCAAAAAAAAAAAAAAAGAAAAAATAATTTAAATACATTTATATTCAGTTTGAAATAAGCCAAAGTCTGTATATAAATATTAAATTAAATAATTTAATCTATTAGTTTGTAATTAAAATTACAATAAAATACTTCAAGAAAGATTTCTCATTCTTAACCCTGGAACACTAACCATGAATTAAAGTTACACCCCTACTAACCATGGGTATATCATATCCGATTTTTAAAATATCAAAAAAATATTAAATATAAATCTTTATTTGAAATATTTTACATGCAGGCACTTCAAAATTTGTAGTTTGAGTTAACATTAATAGGAACTGAAAAAAATATTATTTAAATAAGAAAATCACGTACTGAAAATTGTAATTAAAATGGCGTCATTTGCGCTGCGGACTATATACCCATGGTTAGTGTTCTCGGGTTAAAGAGCCATTTAAAACCTCAGCTATCGCTGTTTTTGTATTTCTTGCTACTATAAATATTTTCTTGAGTGAGTATGTGGTGATACCAAACAAGTGATGGACCGGATGTTTGCCCTCAGAGATCCAGAAAGCAAATGACCAAAACTGGCCTTCGCGCATCTGAGCTCCACGCAGAAATTCCGGAAGTAAACCAAAAATAAATATCAAATTCCTTTTACGGACCTGTAGCGGAACTCTGGATCCTGATTGGTCATCAAATCGCAAAATTCAAAATACGTCAGAGAAACGGATTTTCCATAGCTAAAGAAAAAAAATCGTTTCTGATCCACCCCACGTGACTATTCCATATTTTATATTTTCTAACCGGTTATAGGGGTCATTTCAGAGGAGGCGGTTTGCTGACACACATCAAAGATGTAACACTCAACTTCAAGTGACCCAGACATTGTTCTCGTTCTCTCTCGTTCTCTCTCTCTCTTTCTCTCTCTCTCTCTCTCTCTCTCTCTCTCTCTCAACAATTACTGCTACAAACAACTTTATCATTGAATACGAACTCTACTCATAACTTCTTACTAAGGTTTATAATTGAACATTCATTTCTACAACTCTTGTTATTTCTTTTTATAATAAATTTCTATTTTAAATTCAAATTGTATATTTTATTATTCCACTCTTCTACACTAACTCTACACTTTCCAACTGCCGACAACCAACCTTCTGATGAAAACCCTTCTGATGATTATAACTCAACATAAAACTTGTAAGCTGTAGGGAGTTCGGTTAAGAAAGACACAAGGCCGAACAAAAAAAAACATTAACCAGCTCCCTAAACTTCACGTACATGTGTTTGTGTTGACAACACAGTTATTTCAAACAGTGAAAATAATGTCAACTGGCGTAGAAATTTATATTAATTAAATTTAATATGTAGTCAATTCCAACTTCAAATTAATTCATTAATTAATAAAATTATCAATTTCTCGATTTAGGCTGGTTGTTATTAATTTGATTGTTTAAGAAAATAAAGACACTCAGACATTTCAATTCCAAAGACCTAATAAAAATAGAAGTACTCAATGTTATAAACTAGCAGTGTAGCCCGGCGTTGCTCGGATGTCTGGAGCTCAGACTCAGTCTAAAGTATATTTTCGGATAAAAATTGTGGATTTGTATAAAGGACATACAGACAGATAAGCACACACACACACACACACACACACACACACACACACACACACACACACACACACACACACACACACAAACAAACATCTGGCCTTTTATATATATATATTATCGATTTTCTGTATTATTGTAAAAAGTGCAACCTTGAAACTTCTGGATATCGTTTCTTATGTCTTCGTCTATGAGTGTATCAAATTTGATTAAAATCGGACCACTCCTTCTATAAACCGATATTTTCGATTATCAATTTTCGATATTTATCGGAGGTACCTCGACACAAAACCTAGCTAAGAACAATCGCAGACGCTTATAGTACAACTGTGTAAAATTTCAAGAAAATCGGTTCAGCCGTTTCGGAGTCTATAGGTAACGGACACACACATACACACACAGAGACAAAGTTCCATTTATAAAAAGGTTTAGATAGATAGTAATAAAAATTAATGTCAGATTAACAAAAATACATTTAAAACTTTTATAGGTAAATGAATCTGAAAGCGTTCGATGCAACATTTAGTGAATAGAGATGTAGGTAATTCATTAAATGTCGAATGTTTCGCGAGCTATGAATATGTAAACTATTTTTAGAAAGCTTTGTATCATAATACGTTTTGCACTAACACTGGCTGAAGACGAACTACGCGTCCGCAAATCAAAAGGGGTCTGGAAAGTATTTTGAAATAAAAGATTCAAGGGAGGTAAATCGTCCAGGATGTGTGCAACGTTTCTTACGCTGATTTTTTTACACGAATAATCTCTTTTTACTTTATTTCAACAGCACATCATTAAATGTTCAACTGTTAGACCGCTTGTCTTATTTATACGCCGTGTACATCAGCAGCTTCATTCAGCTATCTAAATACGTTTCAACATGTAGATGTAATTTTTCGAACATAATTCTTTCTTAATATTCACTCACTCTAAACGAATCGACTATTAGCAGTCACTGGTTGCATAATATCGATTGATCCTCACGACTTTGTGCCAGACTATGGCAACCTGGCTAAATATGTATAAGATTAAACTTATTCAAATTGGTAAATACACACTTAGGCATCGAAAAGATATTTCATTTTTGCATTTAAAAGTTATTTTTAAATAAATGCTATGTTTCCTTTATTTATTTATTTATTGGTAGGGTCGGAGTTAACAGATTTTATAATGGCATGCGATTTGAGTAAAAAAATATAGATATGCAACTTCAAAATGTTCTCTGGTGCAGCACAATCTTTCTGCAAAATTTCATTCTTTTATTATATCTTACACTATGCAAAAAAAGTTTAATATTGTCAGTGTTGTGGAATCCACTTTCCAATATTAAATAATAAAAAAAAGCATTTACGACAATTTATCTACCGCACATGTTGTGAGTACAGATACAAAAATTGCAATAATATTATATTTGCTTCAGAACGATAACTCGCGTTTCTTAAACACAGACGCTGGATCGGAAAATTTTAAATTTAAATTTCGCGCTAGTCATCATTGATTGGTCAGAAAATATGACACACGTGAGAACACATCATGGAACATGTTTAGTTACGTATTCAGCCAGAAATTTGAACATGTGTTCTTGTTTCTATCATACTATATATAAGAAGAAGGCTTTCGTTTGAATCCTTACTGAGAATTATTTCTTCAGCCAAGTGCCACTGATGTCCACGCGACTATTAACAGTTGAATCTTTCAAAGTTAAGAACCTCTTAACGTTTACACAAAATCACGACTTACTCACTCACTAACTCAATTATATATTCACTCACTCACTCACTCACTCACTCACTCACTCACTGTTATATTCACTCAAAGGAACAAAACAGTTAACCCTTTGAAGACATATCCTTTGAACTCATTTAAAAAACAACCTTTTCAACAAATTGTTTTGTTTACATGCTTTTTGCTAAGAGTAAAAGGGAGAGAATTTATTCATACATAATTATATGAACTTTGCATTTATAAAACACATTTTCCTTCCCTCTTTATTCTCTCCACATCTAATATCATTTTCATATCTTGTATATTTCATGATATAAATTTTTTATTACCATATATCAGGACATTCTTTGTTTATTATTTATCTTTTGTTGTTCAATTGCCAAGTGTTTAAAATTAAAAAGTAATGAATATAGGCCGTATTCACACTAGTGTTCTCCTCGTATATATATATATATATATATGTGTGTGTGTGTGTGTGTGTGTGTGTGTGTGTGTGAGAGAGAGAGAGAGAGAGAGAGAGAGAGAGACAGACAGACAGACAGACAGACAGAGAGACAGGGAGACAGAGAGACAGAAAATTTAAGTTGAATGTACACATATATATATACATTTATTTTAATAGTTTCACCCCAAGCAAGACGGTACTGATGCGCAGGGCTCTACATAAGAGAGTAAAAGGGATGAGGAGAGTGAAGAGAACGAACCAGTTACAGCGGGTGTCAAAGAAAGGGCAAGGGAAGGATGGGAACACATGTGTGAAGACAGTTGCGATGGTAGAAAGAAAGAAAAAGAACAAGGTAGACAGGGTCATGTAGAAAAAAACGAGGGAAGGTCTGGAGTCATGTGGATAAGAGATAGGAATTGACATTGCATTTAAATTTCTGGAGGTTGTAGCCGTCAGGAAAGCAAATATACGGAAGGGAGTTTCAAAGGCGGGAAGTGCGAGAAAAGAAGCTACTGGAGAAGAATTGTCGGCTGCATTTGGTAGGTTTAACTTTAAATGGGTGGGGCCTTGTTGCCAGTATGGTTGCTCGAGTAAATTATTGTGGAGGGGGCACCAGTGAAGCTAAGTTCATCAGAGCAGAAGCCATGAAAATACACATATATGATAAGATAAATAACAAATAAGAAAGTCTTATCAGATTTTGCCTTGAGATACGAGTTAAATATTGAGATACAAGCGAGCTTCAGTTAAGCAACCGCCAGGTTGTGGAGCGTGTGCCCAACTTCGAGAGGTATTTTCGGTCGCAGCGCACGTGTTCACTTCGCACTGGAAGAATCTCTGTTGGGCTGTGTTTTTTTTTGTTTTGTTTTTTTGCGGTTATTTTGCAGTGAACGGAATTGGAAATATTCTCATTAAAGTCAATGGGAAAATTGATTTGAGATACGAGTCTTTTGAGTTACGAGTTCAGTTTCGGAATGAATTAAACTCGTTTCTAAAGGCATTAGTGGATAATTACTGGATTAATAAAAAATTAAAACCTTTTCTCACACGGATATATCGTAATAATTAGAACAAAAAATGGCTTCAATTTACTCTGAAAAACAGGCCTCTAAGAATGAGCTATCATGACCTGTGGCTCAAATAAAATATTTTTCCAACATGCTTGGTTAAACAGCAATGTCGCGAAGAAAAGCAAATTATTATCATTTTCAATGTATGCATTTGAATGAAGGGAATGTATAACAATTTGAATTATTTTAAAACCTAATGTACACATCATCATGGCCGAGTAGCACCTGAGGCATATGCTTAAATCTTTCAACCAGTTTCATATCCTAACGCAAACAAATCAATTTGTAAAGAAAGGGGTGTTTTTTTTTTAATTTACTAATCTATCAGATGTTTTAAAAATCTTAAATGTTAGTTTTGTGGCTACTCATATTTGAGTAGACGCTACGATTATTCCTTAAACAGTATATAATTTATTTTCGTCTGCCGGCCTGAATATTTGAGAAATATATGCGCTTTCCACGAAGATTCGAATCTGCGTTCCTTTAAGAGCGACAGAGACAGAGACAGAGAAATGTCTTACTAGGATCTTTCACACTTCCCTGCTAACGTATACGTCGTCTCTTAGTGTTATTTTTCTCTTCCTACCGCATTTTTATTTACGTCTTGAACTGATGGATCAAGTTTGTTTCTTTGTCTGGGTGGTTCTGGACATGACGATAAACTGCATCTGACAGCAAGGTCTCTGATTGGGAGGTTGTGAGAAGCATGGAACCACCTCTTAATTGCTGTTGTCCACCCTGACCCGGAGTGGTAGCACCTGTTAGGCTCTCAGCTATGGGAAAATAGTTAACCCTCAAACGGAGGTCAAAACACTATAAAAGTATAAAAATACACTTTTATAGAAATATATACATTTTTGAAGGAAAATTATTAGCAACAATACATTTTAAGAAAAAAATTATTGCGATAACACATTTTTAAAGGAAAATAATATTCTCAGCAAAACATTTTTGAATACAAAACTAGAAAACATTTTCAGTTTCCTAAAATAAAATATTAGAAAAAACAAAATTTCATCAAAATCTGACTAAATCAACCTTCTCACTAGAACCAAACATTAAAAAAAAATACTTGGCATAGATAACCCAAAAAGTTGATAAGCCGTTAAACAAACAAACAAACAAACAAACAAACAAACAATCTTTGCCTTGATGACATGACTGACAGTTGAAAGGCTAACATTAACAATATCCGCGATCTCTGTAAGGCCTACCAGTGTGTTCCTGCTGTGGTACAATTTTCATACCCTTCCTTGGAGGAATGTCCATCTCAGACAAGGGGCATAAGACAACTAATCGACAGTCATTACTAGATGTGACAAAAAACTGATGCGATCATGGATGACGCAATATTTTCAAGACCAATTTTTATCATACACCCCGAAAATAGATTAATATTACTGCATACTACTGCAAATGACCTAATCTGAGTAGAAAGCAGAAATCGATTACACTCTGTTGCTCCAGTGGGTTTAAAACTGGCCGTATGGTAAAAAAAAAGAAAGAAAACTAAGGCAGTTGTTGCAATTATTTTGCAATAGGATGTAGATAGATATGGAGATAAATACTGTCTTTGTAAGGGGGAATTTTTTGTCTAACGTCAGCTTATACCTCTCCATCTCTGTTTTTTTTTTTTTAATCATATCACCCCAAGCAAGGCGATAACGCCACTGATGCGCAGGGGGCTACGTAAGGGTAAAAAGAATGGAAAAGAGAAAGCCAGAAAATACATCCTAAACAGGAAACAAGGGATGAGCCTCTTCACCTGTTCAATAGACGTGGGTGGAGTGTGAACCGGGCGATAGTTTAGTCTATCTACTCCAATTGAAAAAAAGAAAGAAAAAAAAGTGAGAAGATTTGAAAAGAGAAAACCGGAAACCGCATCCTAAACAGGAAGCAAGGGATGAGACTCTTCACCTGTTCAATAGACGTGAGTGGAGTGTGAACCGGGCGATAGTTTAGTCTATCTACTCCAATTGAAAAAAAAATAAAGAAAAGAGTGAAAAGACTGGAAAAGAGAAAACCGGAAACCACATCCTAAACAGGAAACAAGGGATGAGACTCTTCACCTGTTCAAATAGACGTGGGTGGAGTGTGAACCGGGCGATAGTTTAGTCTATTTACTCCAATTAGTCTAAAGTTTCTAAATCTGTATCTATTTGTACGAGGGCCATTCAATAAATAAGGTGAATTTTTCTAAGGTGATTTTTTTTAATACAGAGAGAAGCTTACTTTTCTTTTAACTTTTTTAACGTAGTCTCCCAGCAGTGCCAAACACTTTTCCCATCTGTGCACAAGCTTCCGTGTTCCCTCAGCGTAAAAATCTTTGGACTGATATCTCAGCTAATCGCTCACAGCACTTCTGACTTTATCGTCACTTTCAAACTTTGTGCCTATTGTGAATGCTTTCAAGGGACCAAACAAGTGAAAGTCTGAAGGGGCATGGTCTGGGCTGTAAGGGGGATGAGGGAGCAGTTCCCAGCCCAGCTCATTGTTTGTGCTCTGCAGTAAGCATCTTTGGCACCCACCAACAGCTGACTTTCGAGTAGGCAAGGTCATCATGGACAATTTTGTGTGCTATCCCAACAGATAGGCTCAAAGTCCTTGCAATATCATCCACTGTCACCCTTCTGTCAGACTGATAAAAGCTTATTTCTATTTATTTTTCAACATAGTCTCTCAGCAGACACTTTTCCCATTTGTGCACAAGCTTCCATATTCCCTCAGCATAAAATATTTTGTACTTATGTCTCAGCCAATCGCTCACAGCACTTTTGACTTCATCGTTACTTTCAAAATTCTTTAAACAATTTAGCCCACTTGTAGATATTCTTTTGGCTGAAACATGTGGCACCATACACAGTTGACATTCTCCTATGAATTTCAACTGGTTTGCACCCTTCAGTAACCAAAATCTTGATAACTGACCTCTGTTCAATCATTGAGAATGCTTCTTGGTCGGCCATCTTTGTTAATCTCCAAAGCTCTCAAAGTTTTTTTTTTTTTCAACTGCCAAAAAAGTTAAATCCCTTTGAAAAATAAGTAAAGGAAAAAAATTAAAATAAAATGAAAGCTCCTATCTGTATTAGAATTCCTTATACCGAAACATTCACCTTATTTATAGAATAACCCTCGTATATTTAAATAATTGAGTAAGTGTGTATCTGTGACTTTTCACAGGCCAAATGATTTCAGCACGACCACGAATGCATTGGCCACTGATTTAAAAGTGCTGAAGAGCTAGACAATATATATATATATATATATGTGTGTGTGTGTGTGTGTGTGTGTGTGTGTGTGTGTGTGTGTGTGTGTGTGTGTATGTGTGTGTATGTGAGTGTGGGGGGATAGGGGTATCAGGTGCGAATCCTGCCGAATAACACATATTTTCGTAAAAAAAAATTATCGAAAATAATCCGGCCTGTAGAAATAAATATATATACTGTTTGATTATAAAACAGAATATCTACTTAAATACGAGTATCGATCACAAAAATAATGTTCAAGCAAATCATTTAATATATATATATACTACTGATACTACTCAAAAACCTAGTACATATATTGGTTTTACCACAACCACGCTCTCCCGTAGACTTACATGTCATCTTTCTGATCAGAGTACTATTAAACAACATTTCTCTGAAAAACATAAACATGTAGGTAATATCAGACAGATTTTGGTCAACAATACGGTGATCCTTACTCATACACACAGTAAGAGGAACCTGCAGATATTGGAGGCCATGTACATCAAATCAAAACAACCAACACTCAATAAAATCAACTTTAAAACAGGAAATAACATATTACATTGCATTTGACTACATGGTTTTGTTGTCATTTCGCGCTATCCCGCGGTGTGACGTCATAAAACCGCATCGCAAACTTAAGAACTGCGTTTATTATTTTTGGTAACTATTGCCGTTGCCAAGCGGAGTTTTATGTCAACACAAAATAAAATCGTCGGTGATGGTGGATTTTATAATATTTCAGTTTAAACTACCTCTCTGAAGATGGCTCATGTGAGCCGAAAGCTTAGAAGAAAACCAATAAATAATTATCCAAATGTTGGAGAATTTTTGTCTTTATTTTCAACCGAAATTAAAGCAAAAATACGACGTTTAGAACGGCTCATGATTAAACATAATAGACATTCATTGTCTCTTATATTTAATAGCATATGTCTAGAAAATTACTTGCTGCCTCGATATACTATATATATATATATATACAAATGAATAAGGAACGAAGAAAAATTTACAACGTTCAAAACATTAATCTAAAACAATGCTCAATATAGAAATAATGCAATGAATATTTATTATAAATTATACTTTAGAACATGTACAAACTACAATCTGCTTCAAAATTTACATTTTGTTTTGGCAATGAAAGAACAATGTCTCATCAGTTAGCAAATGTCATTTTTGAAAAGAAATGTCAATTCACTTTCTTTTATTTGCAATTTTTAGATCAGTGGAAATTTCCGCTAGAAACGAGAACTGGATTGCTATGTGTTGTCAGTTCTTCAATATGGCACTGAATGCTGAACAATATCATCAAAGATGAAGAAAAAACTTGAAGCAGCTGAAATGTGGTTCTACAGAAGGATGCTGCGAATATCATGGACCAAACATAAGAGCAATGATGAGGTTTTGGAAATGATGGAAACAAAAGGAAATTAATACTGAGCATCTGGAAGAGACAGCTAAAACTCCTGGGACATACAACGAGGAAAGAGGGCTTTGAGAACCAGATACTAATAGGCCAGATAGAGGAAAAAAGAAACAGAGAAAAGCAGCGGAGTCATGGTCTTTTTCGCCTGCGAAGAACGAACAGCAAAGGAACAGTAATCGTTGCATTTAAAATGGATTTAAAATGGAATTTGATGATAAGTTGACTATTGGTTTTAAATTCTGCTGAGCAAGATTTGCGTTATAATTCATTATGATATGGACAAACAGGGAATTGATTTTTAGTTACTTCTAAAATCATCACGTTTTTCCTAAAAAACAACTAAACGATAGCTCACCCAAACACTATAAGGTAATAGGCAAAGAAATAATAATAATAATAAAAATAATAATAATAATAATAATATACTGCAACTTGATAGCGATAAAGTTTCGGCGTTAAAACACCATCATCAGGCAGTAAACTGTAGTTAACTTATTTTGTAATATATAAATTGGGAGATTTTAAATAATAAATAAAAATGAAGAAATGAAAACAAGATCAGCCAGTTGACCATTAAAATCAGGAAGAAAAGATTTCAGACATCAATAATTAATGCAAGCTTCACTGATAGTCCGAATTGGACAGTTATATATATATATATATATATATATACTAGTCATCCACATACAAGCCTGTTTCGCTCTATCACAAATTATATTACTAAATATACATACATATATATATATATATATATATATATATAACTGATAGTCCGAATTGGACTGTTATATATATATATATATATGGTAATTATTATTATAAAAATAATGACATACTGCAACTTGATAGCGATAAAGGTTCGGCGTTAAAACACCATTATCAGGCAGTAAAATGAAGTTAATATATTTTGTGATTGAGCATCAGTCAGTCAGTTAAGTGCCATACGTGACACACGTTTGGGCGATCATGTCTCGAAAGAGACATGACTGACTGGACAGAAGATTATCCCGCAGTAGGTTGCCATTGCTTTCTGCGGTAGACTGGTTGCCGACCAAGGCTATAGAACCCAATCTGTCTTGCTATTTAACCCATAACTGGAAGGAAGAGACGGATTAATACCTTTCCCAAGGGTATTTGCGCATAAGTGAATAAAATGGATTCAACTGGAATTCGAACTCGGCTCCCCGGTTTCCTCATTCCGAGCCGATATCCACTGCACCACAACGCACATCCTGATTGAGCATCAGGAAGAGACAACTAAAGTTTCTGGGACAAGCAATGAGGAAGGAAGGCTTGGCGAACCTGATACTAACAGGCCAGATAGAGGGAAGAATAAACAGGGGAAATCAGCGGATAACATATTTGAAGGACCTGAGCAGGTGGATGACGGAACGGGGGTTGCGAGATGTTACAGGAGAAAGCGTGCTAAGAGCGACCAGGGATAGGGAGACGCGGAAGGCCATGATTGCCTACGTTCTGAAAAGAGAAGAAGAAGAAGAAGAAGAAGAAGAAGAAGAAGAAGAATATATAGATATTTTAGGAATAAATAAATAAATAAATAAAAATGAAGAAATAAAACAAGGTAAACCAATGAGAAGAATTAAGTCGGGTCTCCTAATATATATATATATATATATATAAAATAAACAAACTTTTTACTCAAATACGAGTATCCAGCAAAAATTAATAATCTTAAACAAATAAACATTCAAATATGTCCGCTAATGCCAATTTCGTAAATTCCCGTAATATATATATATATATATATATATATATATATTGAACATAAGAATTATCAACGTAACAAGATTATTATATATGTATAATGTAAAAGCATTCTTAATAATTTTACTACAGAAAACATTGTTCATTATTTTACCATAAAAGATTTTAAAATCAGAAATTATGCTACTATCATTTGTGGGAAATCGAGTTTGTTATATGTTTAATGTAAATGCTTTGCTCATTATTTTACTAGAGAAATGTGTTAGAACCAGGAAGAGTCGAATGGTCACTGGTCAACATTTAGTGAACGAGTTAAGGAGAGAAGAGGGCTTTTATGTATTTATTGTATAATCATATCGCCCCAAGCAAGGCAGTTTACTGCCACTGTTTTGCAGAGGGTTACATGCGAGAAAAGTTATGAGAAAGAGTCACAGGGGGGTGTCAGGAAGTAGATAAGAGAAGGAGGAGATTACTGATGAGAGTGGAGTGGACGGGGAAAGGAGCATGAGAGAGCAGATGCAGGTTAGTGAGATAAGAGATGACTATTGACGTTACATTTAAATTCATGGATATTGTATCTGTCGCGGAAGCAAGTAAATGGAAGGGAATTCCACAGGCGGGAAGTGCGAGAAAAGAAGCTGTTGGAGTAGAATTTGTGTTTACATTTTATTGGTTTCACGTTAAAAAGTTTGGATCTAGTTAATCTTGTGGCTCGAGTAAATTCATATATAGGGAGCATCAGTGAGCTAAGTTCATCGGAGCAGAAACCGTAAAGGTATTTGTAGAAGAGACACAGGGAAGACACATTACGCCGGAAAGTGACTGTATCTGAGATGCCAAGTCGGGATCGATCACATTACAGATTCTCCGATGGATTTTGGCAAGAATCCCTAGGTGGATAGCAGGAGCACCCGACCAGATATGGCAGCAGTATTCAATGCACGGGCGGATGGTAGATTTATATATGTGCAGGATTGTTTCAGATGAGAAAAACTTTCTCGCCCTACAAAGAGAACCGACTTTCTCGCAACGGATTTAGCTATGGATTTGATATAGTCATTCCGCTTGAGGTCTGTTGTAAGAGTTAAGCCGAGGAGGCGCAGTGTTTTGCTTTCAGGGAGACTAGCCTGATCCATGCTAGTGGTGGGTAGGTGCGATTGTCTGTGATGTTTAATAGATAGTAGCATTAAAATTAAGTTAAAATTTAAAAAGAGAATGGTTGTTGGTAGGACAAATCAAAGATTATTTCCAAATGAAGTGGTAACATATAATAAACAAAACCTATTACATGTTTTTAAGAAAGAAAGGAGGTATTGGCCATGAAACTCTAATTGGTCTGCAAAATGGTATCGTACGCTCGACGACCAACGATGTAATAAGATAATGGGTATTAATACCATTACAATACTTTTTAAAAATATTGACATAATATTTAATATTATATAATATATAATATATATTATCATAATATTTATATAATGTATTATAATATGTAATGAGTGCAGAATATTAAATAACCAAAGTGCGACACGGAGATCCGAAGGCGAATTGGCATGGCAAAGGACGCGTTCCAGAAGATGAGCAAAATACTAACACACAGGAAAATCTCAATAGAAACGAAGAAAAGAGTGCTAGACTGCTACGTGATGTCAGTTCTTCAATACGGCAGTGAATGCTGGACAATATCATCGAAAATGAGGACAAAACTGGAAGCGGTCGAAATGTAGTTCTTCAGAAGGATGCTACGGATATCGTGGACTGAGCATACAAGCAACGACGAAGTGTTAGAAAGAATGGCAACAAAAACGAAATTGATGCTGAGCATCAGAAAGAGACAACTGAAGTTCCTGGGACATGCAATGAGGAAGGAGAGCCTGGAGAACCTGATACTAACTGGCCAGATAGAAGGAAGGAGCGACAGAGGAAGGCAGCGGATAACATATTTGCAGGGCCTGATCAGGTGGATGACGGAACGGGGATTGCCAGGAGCAACAGGAGCAAGCATACTAAGAGCCACAAGGGATAGGGAGACGTGGAGAGCCATGATCGCCTACGTCCTGAAGGTACAGGGCACATAGAAGAAGAATGGGGGCAGATATGTATAATAATTATTACTAGTCGTTTTCTATTTGAATTTCCGGGATGAGAAAATTCCATTATTTATATTCGGTCTAATCTCCTAATCTTTTTTGTTATTATCCAAATTTTCGGCCGTTATGTCCTCATGTGATCTTTAAATATCATCGATTCTTGATTGGATTTCGAACTTAATCCTATATATATATATATACATATATATAACAGATCTGTCTGCCGATGACTATATATATATAGTCATCCGCAGACAGATCTGTTTCGCTGTGTCACAACTCATCAGCTACGGGCGCTCGGTAGACGGAGGCAGGCTTTTTAGCGTGTACATTATCATTATACACGCCCAATAGCTGAGAGTGTTCTAATTCATTGTTGAATGAACGATGCGTAGATGCCAAAGTAGCTACTGTTTATCAAAGTCTACCATGCTTCCAGAGTGCTCAATGAAGGTGTGATAGCGTAAATAGTCATATATATATATATATAATCGCTCATTCATTAATGAATTAGAGCATTCTGGCTATTGGGCGTGTATAATGATAATATACACACTAAACAGTCTGCCTTCTTCTACCGAGCGCCCATAGACCAGAGGTAGAATCGCCGACTGACGGGTTTCAATCCTGGGTTAAAAGCAATCGGAGTCTAACCGTACTGGAGAGCTGTGATACAGCAAAACAGATCTGTCTGCGGATGACTATATATATATATATATATAGAGAGAGAGAGAGAGAGAGACTCGCAGAAATAACAAATAGATTTAAACAGAATGAACGCCATAACGTACATAAAAACCTTAGGACCCTTTCGACCAACACTTTATCAAAGGTGCTGGTTGGCAGAAATTTAAATGATAAACTGGACACATTAATATGAATTGAAAAAGGGAAGGTGGAACTCGATTAAAAACAAAATTTTAATCAAAATTAATTAAAATGTAAGGAGGGTGTAAACGTAAATTTCCACAAAGAGCAATAAAATGAAAAAAAAAAGGACTCACATACACTCCAACAGCCATAAGAAGCGAATGAAGTGCTCCTTCTGTCTGTAGAGGCTCGGCTGGTGTATTTTCAAATACACGGCCTCCAGAAAAGGTAGGTGATATGCCGAGCGGGCGCTGTGCAAAACAGAAAACCATGCATCCTCATACCAAGAGGCACAGTCGCAATTGTCAAGTGAATGTTGTCCAGTTGTCGAGTCGTGATATTGAGCACTTTAACCCATAAATATTCTTCTTCTTTTATGTACCGTGACCCTTCAGGGTGTTGGCAATCGTGACCCTCTACATCTTCCTGTATCCTTGTAGATATTAATATGTATGGTGCTTCTATAAGATTCCCCAAACTTTGTTTCAGCATCCATCCGCTAGCATAACTTAGAAGTATATTTTTTATGAAACACACACACACACACACACACACACACACACATATATATATATATATATACATAATTAATCTCGTCTAATCATATATATATATATATATATAATGAATTAATCTAGTTTAATCTTATATGTATATAAATATTCTAGTCTAATTATATTTATATATAATGATTTATTCTAGTCTAATTATATATATATATAATTTTATTTGAGTAGTTATTCTGCTTTTGATTAAAAACAGTGTATCTACTCAAATACGAGTATCTTTTTAAAATAATATTCAAACAAATAAATTAAAATATGTCAGTTGCTAATCCATTCGTAAATCTCCCGAATTGTCCGTAACACACACACACACACATACACACACACACACACACATATATATATATATATATATATATATAGATTAATCTAATCCTAATCTTATATACAAATCAATTTATTCATTCATATATATATATATAGATTAATTAATCTAATCCTAATCTTATATATAAATCAATTTATTCATTCATATATATATATATATATATATATATATATATATATATAGATAGATAGATAGATAGATAGATAGATTAAGATTAATTAATCTAATCCTAATCTTATATATAAATGAATTTATTCATTCATATATATATATATATATATATATATATATATATAGATAGATAGATAGATAGATTAATTAATCTAATCCTAATCTTATATATAAATCAATTTATTCATTCATATATATATATATATATATATAGATAGATAGATAGATAGATAGATAGATAGATAGATAGATAGATTAATTAATCTAATCCTAATCTTATATATAAATCAATTTATTCATTCATATATATATATATATATATATATATATATATAGATAGATAGATAGATAGATAGATAGATAGATAGATTAATTAATCTAATCCTAATCTTATATATAAATGAATTTATTCATTCATATATATATATATATATATATATATATATATAGATAGATAGATAGATAGATAGATAGATAGATATATAGATTAATTAATCTAATCCTAATCTTATATATAAATCAATTTATTCATTCATATATATATATATATATATATATATATATATATATATATATATAAGAACATCTTTGCTACTCGAGATTTAGGCAAGCGCAGTGGATAAAGGGGGACTACTGTAAACTTACATTTTTTCTTCACTTTTCATTCCATCATCCGTTTTATTAAATCAGTTTTCTCCTCAGTAAAACAAAGACAACATCAGTTACTTCCCTTAGACTCGGTTGAAATCGGTGCGCAAGCTTCCACGTTCAGTCTCAGCTAAGTTTAGCAACAGTTCAAAGATCACGACGCCTATGTTGCGATTCAGACACAAGAGCATAGTGCAGTGGCTTAACTCGCCTCGGGGCATTCGGCTCAGATCACGAGATCGTGGCTGATACAAATACAAGCTAGAATATTTCTTAAATTCGACATCAGCAGACGCTGTTAGTGTAATCTCATTTAAATTAATATTCATATCTTAAAGTGTTTAAGAATATACTGTGTCAGTATATGAACGCCATTAACTTTGCATTTTACATTTTTCTTTTTGTTTTTCTTTTTTGGGAGGGAGAAAAACGAAGGCATTTTTCAAGTTTCATTTTTTTCTGTGTCTCTTCAGGACATAAACAATTGTAATTCAACAATTTTTTTTTTATTACCTGTAAATTTCAATGCAAGATAGAAACGTGGATTCCCGTTGCCTTCTCTATGGTTCTATTTCTCTCCAGCCAAGGATAGAGTTTCCTGTCTAGCTACGTGTTTTTTTTTTAATTGTTTCACTCCAAGCAAGACGATAATATCGCTAAGACACAAGTGGATTACTGAGAGTAAAGAAGTTTTTAGAAGGAACCGGAAACGTAATCCTAGACAAGAAAACTCTTTCCCTATTCAATAATTTAATTCACTCAGTTAAGTCAGTTAAGTGCCATACGTGAAACACGCTTGGGCAATCATGTCTCGAAAGAGACATGACTGACTGGGCAGAAGATTATCCCGCAGTAGGTTGCCATTGCTTTCTGCGGTAGACTGGTTGCCGACTAAGGCTACAGAACCCAATCTGTCCTGTTATTTAACCCATAACTGGAAGAAATAAACGGATTAATACCTTTCCCAAGAGTAAGTGAATGCAATGAATTCAACTGGAATTCGAACTCGGCTCCCCGATTTCTCGTTCCGAGCCGATATCCACTGTACCACAACGCACATCCAATCATTTATGTAAAGATAAATACTGCTGTCATATCTGGTCAGGCGCTCCTGCTGTTCGTCTCAGTGTTCTCGACAGGTTTCAAACGAGAATCTGTAATATCATTGGTCCTGACCTGGCAGTTCGACTCCAGCCACTGTGGCTTCCCTCTGTCTCTTCTATAAATATTTTCATGACTTCTTCTCTTAGGTCACTGGTGCCCTCTCCACAAGAATTTACTCAAGCAACCAAACTGGCAGTTAGGTCTCACCCTTTTACAGTTAGATCAACCAAATGCAGGCGACAATTCTACTCCATCAGCTTCTTTTCTCATGCTTCCCACCTGCGGAACTCCTTTCCATATACTTACTTTCCTGACGGCTTCAACCTCCAGGAATTTAAATGCAAAGTCAATTCCTATCTCTTATCCACATGACTCCAGTTCTTTCTACATCACCTCGTGTATGTTCTTTTCCTTTCTCTCTACCTTCGCCACTGTCTTCACCCTTTTCTTGCCCTTTCTCTTTTCACCCCCTGTAGCTGGTTCGGCTTCCTCTTCACTATCCTCCTGCCTAAAACTTTTACCTCTCTTATGTAGCCCCTTGCACATCAGTGAATGTACCGCCTTCCTTGGGGTGAAATAAAAAATGGACTCATCCGTCTTTCATGGGCATGTATAAGGATTCGAACGCAAAAAGGTAAGATAACGAAGAATTTGAAAATTGGAATGGAAAAGACTCTTCTTCTTAGAAAGAGCTTGAAGAATTTGAAACTGAGAGGGTATATTAAAGGCAAGGGGTGAAGAAATGGAATATTTCGAGGGTCGGGTGTATCGGAAGCATCCTATATATATATATATATAAAAGGCATATGTGTATGTGTGTTTGTGTGTTTCCATCCTAACGAACCCTACTCCTCCGAAAGCCTTGGTTCGATTTCAACCAAAATTGAGTTAATTGTCGATCATGACATGAACCTTTGACGTACGCAAAAGTTTTTCGAATCGATTCATAGGGTACGACAGAAATCACCGAAACGCTTAGAATTTATGATTTCTTCTCCTCCGAGACGCCTTACGTGAATTCAACCCAAATCGGGTGACTTGTAGACCAAAATCTGAACCTTTGATGGACACAAATTTTTCGAATCACTCTACACGCTTCGTAAAAGATCAGCGACAAGCATTATTTCGACTTGTTTTTTGCCCACTTTTATGCATTTCTCCAAAATTCTTTATTCAAACTCAATCAAAATAAAGTTACTGGTAGATCAAGGTCTAATACCTTGATATGCGAAGAAAAATTTTAATTGACACATAGGGTGCAACAGACATTAATGGAAAATGTTGATTTTTACGAGCGTTTATTTCTCCGAAACATTTAGCTGTAGTCCAACAAAAATTGTGTATTTTTGTAACTTCTCCCTTATTATATGCCATAACAATTTCACATTTTCTGCAAGGTGCCAAATTCTCCGATGTTGCAGGGAAAATGCATCCACTTCTGCGATACAACTTCATCGCAGAACATTACAGGCTTCCGTAACGCCCGCCCCCGTTCTTCCAATTGTACATACATCGTTCCCGTTTATTGGCAAAATTGACCAAGCATGAATTCCATTTTACAAATACAACAAAAACCAATATTTACTTCGCATTTTTTAACTTACGCGTCACGGCAATTATATATATATATATATAATAAATTGCAAAAATTATGTCTGTTTGTTTTTAATTAAATCTGTTCGTACTCACAGATCATCTTTCGTGTAGTATAATTGAAAAATGTAAAATATGCGCTGTAACTTTTACTGTTGATTTTATTATTCATTACTCGATGTTCTGAAGTACGTTCAATCTCTTTCAAGAAGATTGAAAGGACTTCAGGGAGATCATTTTTAGGGGTAACTTATTTATTAGCAAAATTGACCAAGCATGAATCCCGTTTTACAAATACAACAAAAACCAATACTTACTTTGCATTTTTTTAACTTACGCATGAGGGCAACCACACATTGGAGCTTTTTGAATAAGCACTTGGCCTTACCATTTCAATATAACCACTAAAAATTCTGAGCAACGCCGGGCTATGTAGCTAATCTTGAATAAATATAAACAGATATTATTTTATTTATATTTTGTTCTTTAATTCAAGATGCATTTAACTGTTTGTTTCATATTTAAAATCAATCTCTCTTTTTTTTTTAATCATATCACCTCGAGTAAGGCGGTAACGCCACTGATGTGCAGGGGGCTACATAAAAGTGAAAAGATTGGAAAAAAGAAAGCCGGAGACCACATCCTAAACAGCGAACAAGGGATGTGCCTCTACACCTGTTCAATAGACATGGGTGGAGTGTGAACCGAGCGATATTTTAGTCTATCTACTCCAATTAAAAAAAGAAAAAAGAAAAAGAAAACAGTGAAAAGATTGAAAAAAAGAAAGCCGGAAACCACATCCTAAACAGGGAACAAGAGATGAGCCTCTACACCTGTTCAATAGACATGGGTGGAGTGTGAACCGGGCGATAGTTTTGTCCATCTACTCCAATTGAAAAAAGAAAAAAGAAAAAAAAAAGAAAACAGTGAAAAAATTGGAAAAAAGAACGCCGGAAACCACATCCTAAACAGGGAACAAGGGATGAGCCTCTACACCTGTTCAACAGACATGGGTATAGTGTGAACCGGGCGATAGTTTAGTCTATCTACTCCAATTGAAAACATAAAAAATAAAAAATAAAAAGAAAACAGTGAAAAGATTGGAAAAAAGAAAGAATTTTTCTGAAAAAAAAAAAAAGAAAATATGTTTTCGTGTTTTGCATAACTATATCCAAATAACTCAATAAAAGTTCGTGAATATATTTTACACTATATCGATATTATGTTCTTTAACAGTCTTTTTAAAATGTTTAAAATATCAATATTTTTTGATTGTACTAAACGTTACGCCTTAATGAAGGTCAAATGAATGCTAATATAGGAATGTTAATATGTTTTTTAAGTATCTCTGTTTTTAAACGGTCATTTTTCTTTTTACTCCATAGACACAGATGTTGTACATCCTTTCTTTATTTACGTTTATCAAATCTGAACCTGCTTGGATAGAGTACTCAGTTTAAACCTATAAGTCGCAATCTTTATTACTATTTTATCGTGTCTAAGAGTCAGTGGTTCTTGCTCATACCATTGATTTGATATGTTTAACTCCTTTACTCCTTTGATATTCCTTAGAGCCTTACCCCTTTTTCACTCCTTTACACTTTTGATATTTTTACTATTTTACCCCTTTTTTCTAACCTTTGTCCTTTTGATATTTTTCCTCCATTACCCATCTTTTCACTCCTGTCCCATTTTGACATTTTTCACCTTTAGCTATTTTTTTTAACAATTTGCCTTTTGGTTTGTTTTACTCCTTTACCCCATTGATATTCCTTACTGCTTTACCCCGTTTTCAGTCCTTTACCCTTTTGATATTTTTACTACTTTACTTATATTTTAATCCTTTGCAATTTTGATATTTTTTATTCCTTTGCCCATTTTTCATTCTTTAACACTTATAATACTTTTACTTTTTAGCCCTTTTTTTCACCCCTTTGCCCTTTTGATATATTTTTCCTCCATTAACCTTTTTTTTCACTCTTTTCCCCTTTTGATAGTTTACACCTTTAGCTATTCATTCATTTATTTACCATTTGGTATGTTTTACAACTTTACCTCTGTTTTGAACGCTTTTGATGATTTTTACCCCTTTTTCAATCATTTAGCCATTTGATATTTTCTACTCCTTTATCCCATTTTTTTTTTAATCCTTTAACTATTTTTACTCCTTTATTCATTTGATATTTTAAAGTAGGCGTAACTTTTTATTATTATAGTTTTATTTCTTTTTCGGTGCGTATAACGTAAAACTTAATTAATTTTCCATTTGGATTATTTGAAAATAAGAATTATATTAACTCTGAAGTCCACGCTAAAGAATAAACAAGAACACTGATGGAAAAGAATCAATTCTTTAAAATCACGATTTTCTTTCACATTAATTCTTTTGTCTGTAAGAAATATTTGGAAATGATTCTTATTGTCCTTCTAGTAATGTCATTATACAAAGATTTGAAAAATATTCCTGGCTGTCCTCCATTAATACCGAAAATCGTTGAGTGCGCATGCGCCAAGGAAACAGTAACGCTTCTTTAGCATGAAAACATTCCATTGTTTCTTCTTTCTTTTCGAAAACGTGTTAATTCCTGTTGAAATTTTCCTGATGAGTGATTGCACATTTTTGTGCGATTAGTCTGGGTTATATTTAAGAAATATAGTTTACTTGATTCATTTTTTTTTAAAAAGAATCAGATATATTTTTTCCCTAGTTTACACATTTAAAAAATATTTATTTTGGATGTTTGTAAAATACTTCAAGAAGGTAATAAAACACAGAATGTTAAGTTCAGATGTAATGTCGTAATTTGGTCTGAAGCTGTGTGTTGTGCATACATTTCCTCATTTAAATTAGGAAGGTTATTATAAAAAGGAAATATTGCGATTTTACAACACTTTGCTGAAACTGATTCTGGACTAAACCCCTAGCTATTCTTTAATTTTTTTAATAAAAATTATCTAAACTTATTTATAAATGGAAATTTGTGTGTGTGTGTGTGTGTGTGTGTGTGTGTGTGTGTGTGTGTGTGTGTGTGTGTGTGTGTCCGTTACCTATAGACACCGAAACGGCTGAACCAATTTTCTTGAAAATTTACACAGTTGTACTATAAGCGTCTGCGAGTGTTCTTAGATAGGTTTTGTGTCAAGGTACCCCCGATAAATATCGAAAAACGAAAATCGAAAAACTCGTGTTATAGAAGGAGTGGTCCGATTTTAATCAAATATGATACACTCATAGACAAAGACATAAGTTCTTACAATAGTGCAGAAAATCGATAATATATTTGTATAAAAGGCAAGATGTTTGTGTGTGTGTCTGTTTATCTGCCTGTATGTCTGTATTTTTTTCAGTCCTTTTATTTTAGTTTTTGCTTCGGGTCTGGCTCTAAGTAGGTATAATTGTCGTTCTTAGTCTCAGCCATGATAACATTTAGTCAGAGGATTTATTTAGTCTTCAAAATTCAGTTTACGTCGAAAAAAACTTATTTGATATCGATACCAAGAAATCAAAATTGACTTACATTCATTCATTTTTCTTTCAGTCTACGGTTTCGCTTTAACTGGAAACAACTATTGCTTTTTAATCTTTCGTGCCAACGTCCAAAGAGTCTGAGCTCCAGGACCATGGATTAGTTTTAAAGCTTTCATTACACCCGAGCGACAAGATGTTTGTGTGTGTGTGTGTGTGTGTGTGTGTGTGTGTGTGTTCCTTATACAAATCTACAATTTTGATCCACTTCTCAATAAACTTCACACAAATATTCTTTAGGCTTCCGGGCGGGTTATGGGCTACTTATTTTTTCCGATTTCCCTTCGATATTGGAAATCACCATCCCGATATCCGATCAGGTTTGACCAAGATCCGGATTTCAGCCCTTTTATCGTGAATCTTGCTGCATAATTTGCTCTAATTTTGTACAATTATAGTTTTTTAGTCTCAAGCATTAGTAGATCTTCTCAAACGACTCATTTTCCGTGATATCGGAAATATATCCCCGAATCTGATCAATATGGCTCATTTTCCCCAATTTTACTCCCGAAGGGTAAGATAAGTTTTCATGGACTTACTTAGGTTAGTTTATTCTTGGAGGGCTTATTTGACTCCGATATCGGAAATCGATACACCGATATCGTATCGGGTCTGATCAAAATCAGGTTTTCAGCCCTTTTTCTTTTGGTTTTTGCTTCGGGTTTTGCTCTAAGTAGGTATAATTGAAGTTCTTAGTCTCATCCATGATACTATTTACTCAGAGGACTTATTTAGCCCTCAAAGTTCAGTTTGCGACAGAAAACTTACTTGATATCGATACCAGGAAATCAAAATTTGACTTACATGCATTCATTTTTCTTTCAGTCTACGGTTTCGCTTTGACTGGAAACAACTATTGCTTTTTAGGCTTTCGCGCCAACGTCCAAAGAGTCTGAGCTCCAGGACAATGGATTAGTTTAAAAGCTTTCATTACACCCGAGCAACGCCGGACTATACTGCTATATATATATATATATATATATATATATATATATATATATATATATAAAGGCAATATGTTTGTGTGTGTGTGTTTGTTTACCTGTCTGTATGTCCTTTATACAAATCCACAATTTTTATCCGATTCTCACCAAACTTCACACAAATATTCTTGAGGCTGAGACTGAGCTCCAGGGCCATGGATTAGTTTTAAAGCTTTCATTATACCCGAGCAACGCCGGACTATAACTCTAGTTAATAATACATAGCAGACAATTTCCTCAGAGATTAAAAGGATATATGAAGCAGCATATGTGTGGTTCTAAGAATATCATGGCCTGAACATTTGTAGTGAATGTAGAACACTTAGGGTCCGAGATATTTCTGTGGAGGAGGAGAGGACAGATTCAAGCAGCGTCTTTATTTTCATGCATACACAACTTAGGAATGAATTTGAGTATAAATATGTTATTTCAATAAATTAAACGAAAATTTCGTTGATATTAATTGAGTTCTAATCTACTACTGTCATCTTTTCCACTCTTAATCTGTTGGAACACAAGAGAGGTTAATTGCAAAACAAAGTCAAATGTCTCTTTCTATCTATCTGATTGTTTTATTGTGTTTGTTTTTCTTTCAAACTGGTCTCTGTATGTGTCCTTAAAAAACTAAATGAAAAAAAAAACACGCAGACGGTAAAAGTGCTGAAGATCAACTCGACGGACATGAACGAGATTACCACCATCTTTAATTTTGTTGTTTTTCATTTTTTTAAAAATTTTTTCAATGCAATATTATCGATTACACCCTAAACTTTCCGATTGACAAAAGAATTTGGAAAAATGTCAATATTTCAACAATTTTATGGGCGACTCAGTTTTTCATACAAAGTTATTGTAAATCGATCTTCCTTTTTGGAACCACTAGCCGGTACACCATTACCACCAACTGTAAATTGGTTAATTATTATTTTTTTTTTACTTTTTTCAGTGAAATCTTATCGAATAAACCATACACTTTTCGACCGACAAAAAAATTTGTAAAAATTTCACTATTCAAACAATTTTAGGTGGGGGTCTCAATTTTTCATACAACCTTCTAGTAAATCGATCCTGTGCAATTAACTTTATTGCTTGCGCATATTCAACTACTGAATCCTTTGCGAAATTATTGAATAAAGCCATTCTTGGAGTTTCCCAGGAAGATGCCATCGTAAGAAGTAAAAAAAACTTGAAAAAGACAAAAACAAGAGCAACAACTCGTCCCAAAACAACCAAAACAAAGCGACCCTAACACGAGTAATTCCAAAATGGAGGTTCGATTTACTATAACGTTGTATGAGAAAGTCAGCTCCACTAAAATTGTTTAAATATTGACATTTTTTCACATTTTTTTGATAATCGGAAACTTAATGTAATAACCGATAAGACTGCGCTGAAAAAAGAAAAAAAAGTATGAAAAACAACAAATTTAAAGCTGGTTGTCGTCTCCTTCAGGTCCGCCATCAAATCTAATTAAAATAAGAGACTGATAAGTTTCATAAATATTTGAAGCCTATAAAAGTAAAGCCAACTGAGGGGTCAGCCAAAATTCGCGGGGAGATTAAACATTTCTGATCCCCTCCTGTAGAATCGCCACTGCTGAACATATTGTCCATCATAAAGTGTTAAGGAAAATGGAAACAAAAAGAACATTTGCACATAGAATCAA
The DNA here is from genome assembly GCA_037127315.1 of Ascarosepion bandense. Taxonomy (NCBI): domain Eukaryota; kingdom Metazoa; phylum Mollusca; class Cephalopoda; order Sepiida; family Sepiidae; genus Ascarosepion; species Ascarosepion bandense. The sequence continues at coordinate 8,421,668 of JBBBDQ010000118.1, read as the reverse complement.
AAAGCGACAAATGAAATTTCTGGGACACATAAGAAGTAAAGAGGGGTTGGAAAATCTGACACTCACAAGGCATGACGTCAGGAGTCCTAGAAGAGAATAGTGAGTGGCCTACCTAGCGAGCTTGTGAAAATGGATTGCAGAAGATGGACAAGGATGGTAAGACGGCCTCGTACTTGCCGCCTACGGAACTCCTTTCAACATGCTTGCTTCTCTGATAGCTACAATCCCTAAAAGATTAAATGCAGCGCCAATTGTCGTCATTATCTCCGTGGCTCTCACCTCTCTCTTAACCTTTCTACAACATCACCTGTACTGTTTCCTTTTCTGTCTTCGTTCTTCTGTCATTGTAACACCCTGCGCACCAGTAGCAGTCCTGCTTTGCTTAGGGTGAAACGATGATATATATGTGTAATAAGATCCCAAGTAGGCATATACGCTGACGACACTACAGTTTACACTCGCATCAAAAATCTGCTGAGGCTGACAAAGCAAACCTCGCTGCAGAGCTTGAAAAGGATCTCCGATCAGTGGCGGATTAGGGTAAGAAATGGCTCGTGAATTTTAATGCTTCCAAAACGAAACTGCTATCTATTGACCATCACAGACAATCGCTCCTACCCCCACCCCATTAGTATGGATCAGGCTAGTCTCCCTGAAAGCAAAACACTGCGCCTCCTCGGCTTAACCCTCACAACAGACCTGAAGTGAAATGACTATATAGAATCCATAGCTACATCCGCTGCTAAGAAAGTTGGTTCACTGTGTAGGGCCAGGAAGTTGTTTTCGCCTGAAACAATCCTGCACATATAGAAATCTACCATCCGCCCGTGCATTGAATACTGCTGCCATATCCGGTCGAGTTTTTCTGCTATCCACATAGGTGTCCTTGACAAAATCCAACGGAGAATCTGTAATGTGATAGATCCCGACTTGGCTGCTCGGATACAGTCACTTTCTCACCGGCTCAATGTGGCCTCGATGTGTCTCTTCTACAAATACTTTCACGGTTTCTGCTCCGATGAACGTAGCGCACTGGTACCCCTTATATATGAATTTCCTCGAGCCACAAGATTAGAAACTAGGTTCTACTCTTTTACTGTGAAACCAAAAAAATTGTAAATTATAATTGTTCTATTCCATCAGCTTCTTTTCTCGCACTTATCGCCTGTGGAATTCCCTTCCATTTACTTGCTTTCCCGATAGTTATAATCGCGAAGAATTTAAATGTAATGTCAATAGTCATCTCCTAACTCACTAACATTCATCCTCTCTCTCAGTTCCTTTCTCTGTTCACTCCACTCTCATCAGTATTCTCATCCTTCTCTCACCCACTTCCTGACATCCCCTATAATCAGTCACTCTTTCTCATAACTTTCCTCCCTTGCAAAACAGTAGTAATGAAATACCTTGCTTGGGGCGATATGATTATAAAAGAAATATATAAATATATATATCACACACACACACACACACACACACACACACACACACACACACACACATATATATATATATATATATATATATATATATACTACCGGCAATAATTATTGGGACACCCCAGTTTTGTTATTCTTACTTTGCAAAATTTTACAAGCCAAGGAAACAAAGATGAACTCGTTTGATTCACCCTAAATTTTCTTCTTTCTTTCATTAATGAAACTGTAATATAGTTAATTATTAAATATTTATAAATTCATTTGATGCACAAGTTATTGTGCAGTATTAGCAAAAGAACCATTCTATTTGAAACGATTATATATATATAATCCACACACACGCACATACATGTATATATTCATATAGATAGGTGTGAGTTCCCAGGGTTACAAACTCACACATATCAATATGAATATGTCAGCTCTATCACTGATATTGAGCGTATATAATATATATATATATATATATATATATATATATATATATATACACACTTTATATATATATATATATATATATATATATATATATATATATATCCAACGGATTTAAATTTCGAAATTTTTGTTTTAATTTTTATATATATATATATATATATATACCTCTCTCTTATCCTTTCTACAACATCACCTATACTGTTTTTTTTCTGCTTCCATCTCCTCACATTGTAACCCCCTTGAGCACCAGTGGTAGTATTGCCTTGCATGGGGTGAAACGATGATAAAAAAACGAGATAAAAACTTGTTTATATCTATAAAGAATATGAATATATAAACAGCCAAGAGCACTCACTGAAGAAGCATGCCAAACAAAAAAAAAAAAAAGAAAATTACAATCAAACATAAAAAAAGATCTACATCTTTTTCTCATTTTTATTTTCACCATTTTTTCCCTCCAGATGGCAGACGATAAAATCAAATATTGGAAGGAAGTTAATTTTAGTCGTTTCTCACTCCTCAAGGGTGATTAAGCGGTGATTTACATTCAAAGTAAGATATCCACCGACAGATCAAAATCTAAATTCTTAAATTATTATTTTTACTTTTTTTATAATCTTTGCTATCTCTTATCGTGTTTTGCCATTCTTTTGATACCGACGATTGTTTCAGACTTAATTTAAGAGTGTGAAATTAACATAATGAAATCTGGTATAGTCATGATTACACAAAATAAAAGAATCGTTATCATTAAGCTGTCATTTTCCATAAAGAAAACTTTCGACATTCATTGGGTGAAAAGTTAGTGTTAATGGGAACAAAAAGTTAAATTTTTTTTTTTTTTAATGTAATTACACTTCTCAAGTTTTCTCATTTTCTACTAGCGAATGCATTTTCCTTGAAAACATTTTGTTTGCAGACAGTTAACATCTTCATAATATAATTACTAGCGGTATAGCCCGGCGATGCTCGGGTGTGATGAAAGCTTTAAAACTAATCCATGGTCCTGAAGCTCAGACTCTTTGGACGTTGGCACGAAAGACTAAAAAGCAATGGTTGTTTCCAGTTAAAGCGAAAACGTAGACTGAAAGAAAAATGAATAGATGTAAGTCAAACTTTGTTTCCTAGTATCAATATCAAATAAGTTTTTGTGTCGTAAACTGAATTTTGAAGGATAAATAAGTCCTCTGAGTATATGATTTCCTGATATCGATATCAAATAAGTTATACCTACTTAGAGACAAACCCGAAGCAAAAACTAAAATAAAAGGGCTGAAAAAAATACATTCATATAGGCAGATAAACAGACACACACACAAACAGCTTGCCTTTTATATATATATATATATATATATTACCGATTTTCTGCACTATTGTAAGAACTGCAATCTTGAAACTTCTGAATATCGTTTTTTATGTCTTTGTCTATGAGTGTATCAAATTTGATTAAAATCGGACCACTCCTTCTGTAACCCGATTTTTTTGATTATCGATTTTCGATATTTATCGGGTGTACCTCGACACAAAACCTAGCTAAGAACACTCGCAGACACTCATAGTACAACTGCGTAAACTTTCAAGAAAATCGGTTCAGCCATTTCGGAGTCTATAGGTAACGGACACAGACAGACAGACACACACACACACACACACACACACACACACAGACAAAGTTCCATTTTTAAATAAGTTTAGATCAGTCAGTTAAATGCTTTACGTGATACACTCTTGGACGATCATTGCACTATTGTCAGAACGCCAAGTAATCTAAGGTTACCAGAAAACACTTGCAAAATACTGAAATTTTACTCGCAAAAACAACAAAAAATATTGCTGAAAATAAAGATCATCATTTTACAAGACTTTCTGCCATCGATCTGCAAGCTTTAGGATCTGGTCAAAGTACCATTTAGCCAGCTTCGAATCAAAGAATTCTTGACACGCTTCATCAAACGAGTCGAATCGGCGGCCCTTCAGAAAGTGTTGCATTGAGCGGAAAAGGCTGGAATCTGAGGGAACACAGTCAGCACTGTAGGCTGGATGTGGCAGAACCACAACGCCGTCCAGACAAGTTGCTGACAGTAAAGTTCGGCACTGATGGCACGACCATTCTGAACTAACTCAAAATACACGATTCTTTCAAAGTTCCACCAAACGCACAACATGACTTTCTTGCCGAATCGATCTTGTTTTGGAACCGACGGTGTCTCTTGTCCTTTCTGAACCCATCGCTTGTCTCGATTGTGCTGGACCAGATATACCCATTTCGCAAGTGTTTACGAACTTTTCGGACAACCTAAAAATTTAGCAATAAATTCAAAAAAATTAATCAACCATATTCACTACCCACACCACTTTCTTCAAAATTCTAACGGTCAATCCACAAAACTTATTCCCTTATCACAAACCCCCACCAACATCCCACACAGAACTGACCAAATATGAGAAAAGAGGCTTTCCATTCCTCTAAATACCGCCTGATGAGACATTGTAGTTTCAATGTCGAAACAAATGTACAATTTTAGTGGATATATTAAAAAAATTCTGTACATGTTCTAAAATATAATTTATTATATATATATATATATATATATATATATATATATATGAGAAAAATTAAGACAGACACATTATTTCGTGGTGAATCGGAAGTATAGGCCTATTTCAGGCGAACCATTACAGGATACTCCTTTGAATTCTTCTATACCCACACTGCATGATGATATATACAAATATATATATATATATATATATTGTCATCCGCAAACAGATCCGCTTCGCCGTATCACAGCCCATCATCACGGCTAGACTTCGATTGCTTGAAACCCGACCGAAATGGCGTCAATCGGCGACTACACCCCTGGGCTAATATATATATATATATATATGCCATTTTTAAACGAGTTAGTTCGCTACCCAGGTTTCTACAATGAGTGGTGTCTTCAGCCGATTTTTAATAACTGATTTTACCGTTTACCGTCTTTCTTTTTAAGTATTCTCTTGTAACGATGTTTTATTTGAACGTTCACGTGCCAGGGAATTTATGAACGCGCATTGTTTAAATTCAAACGAATTATGATGTTTTCATCCATGGTTGTATGAACCTAAGAGATGTTATTAGTGTGAATGCATTTTGTCATAATTTCTGTTCTCTCATTTAACGTGCGTCTTTCCCTTCACTCTCCTCCTGCGTAATCTTTTTTTTCTTATGTAGCCCCCTGCGCATCAGTGGCAGTACCGCCTTGCTTGGGGTGAAACGATTAAAAAAAATATTATTATAATGGTGTTTGTATATAGCCGAAAACCAAGACGTGTTGGTGATTCGAAAAATTACATAAGTGATGCATTTCAAGAATTTAATACACAAAGAGACTTGTGCAAAAATGTTTGTCGAATATTTAGATAATGGTTTAGTGATACAAGTTCTAATAATTATGCTTAACCCATAGCTTGGGAGTATAGGTGGATTCCTACCTTTCCCGTGGATATTTGCGCGTAAGTAAATATAACGAACCCAACTGAAGTTGGAACTCGGCTCTCCGATTTACAAGTCCAAGATATTATCCATTACACCGTCCGCATAATTGCTACTCCTAAACGGTTAGCTATCTCGGTACTGATCAGGATCGACGATTTTTTAACTTCGGTGAATAGTACACCTGACCTGAGACAAGGTTCTGTAGCCATTATTAAAAAGGATTATTTTAATTAATAAAGGGTTAAGCAGAATAGATTAAAAAAAACATTGATATAGAAAATAATGACATTAAAGAGTTTTTTAAGTTTTCATAGATATGCATACAGATGAGGTTATACTTAAATGAAGGGTGTATTCTTGTTATCAAACACAGGACTCACCTTTATTTGGCTTATGGCCATATAACGTTGAATATACCAGTTCTCGCTCAATCACCGAAGTTAAGCAACGTTGAGCCTGGTCAGTACTTAGATGGGTGACCGCTTGGGAATACCAGATGCTATAAGCGTTTAGTGACGGATGTGCGTTGTGGTGCAGTGGATATCGGCTCGGAAAGAGAAATCTGGGAGCCGAGTTCGAATTCCAGTTGAATACCCTGCATTCACTTACGCACTGATACCCTTGGGGAAGGTATTAATCCTTCCCTTCCCTCCAGTTATGGGTTAAATAACAGGGTGGGACCCTGCCCATAAAAACAAATCCCAACGAATCTTGATAAAAGAAAAAGTATTACTAGACACAATAACTTATATAAAAAAAAACAGCAATAAAATTGTTGAAATAAAGAGGTATTACTAGCAATAAATAAATAAAAAAAAATTAGTTGGCAATAAATGACCCGCCGAGGTTGATATGCCATAAAACTAAACAACCAACTAACCAATCATCTCTACTCCAAATCGTTTGTGCTAATGACCAAGTTCTTTTTTAACTATACCCATTCTGCTTCAGAACAAACACACACTCATATATATATATATATGCAGAAACATATGTTTGTTTAGAAAAGGTTACTTTTTTAATTAGATCTATGATGTGATTAGACCTTCAGGTTTTCTTACACCGAGGCTTTATGTTCTTCCTAAAATCCATAAGAAGGATGTTCTGTTAATACCCATACTATCATTGATTGGTTCAGCCCAACATTATTTGGCTCAATGGCTTTTGCATGTCAGACAACCGGTTCGAACATTTTATACTATATATTGTATATCTGATTCGTTCTCGTTTGTTGATACTGATTTTATTTGCTCATTTGATGTGTCCAGTCTGTTTACTCATGTACCATTGAGGGAGATATTTGTGCAGACTCGTTGTATCAGGGTGACAGTACTCCACCTCCATTTCCTTGGGATGAATTTGTCGAAATTATGATATTTTGTACTAGTTCTGTGGTGTTTAGCTTTGAAAATGTCATGTATAGGCAAGTGGATGGAGTCCAGAGGGGTAGTCCCCGCGACCCTGCGTTAGCTGATTTTTTTGTGGGTTACTACGAGTCATTGCTCTTTGGCAAAATGTCTAAACCTTTTATTTATTTCAGGCACGTCGATGACACTTTTGCTACTTTTCCAAATGAAAGAAAAGCCGTGAACTTTTTCAGTAGGCTTAACTTCTTACACAAGGCTTTGTCCTTCACTATGGAAGTGGAGAATGACAGTTGTTTGCCCTTTTTGGACGTTCTTGTTGAGCGTAGTAGAGGGGGTTTTCTTACAAGTATTTATCGTAAACCCACCTTTACTGGCCTGTATATGAATTGGTGTGCGTTTGCATCTGCATCAAGAAAAATTAATCTTATTAAAATCTTATTAACGCTCAATATTTGTTATCCTTCTAGACTGGACTAGAATATCAGGGAGATTTTCCTTAGTAATGGCTATCCGGAAACCCTTATTAACTATATTATTAATAAGAAGACTAGGGAATTTCATTCTCCCAAAGTTCTGGAGCTTTTTAAGTGTTTATTTGAAGTTTCCTTGGTTAAGCTATTTATCAAGTCGGTTTCGGGTTATTTTCCGTCTTTTATTCTGCGTTGTATTTTTCGAACTAGGTCTGTGTTTCCGTCGTTTCGTAAGAGATGAATTGCCCTATAACAAATTGAGCAATTTGGTAGATGAATTTAATTGTTAGTGCGCTGCTGGTTATGTGGAGCCTACAACCTTATATTTGAAAACAAGAATTAATCAACATCTTCCTTCTAAAATACGACTTAGCAAAATAGAAAACATGTGTTATTTTCCCTCTACAGATATCGAATCGGCTATTATAGCCGGTGCCAAGTCGGATGGGAAAGAGTGATTCAAAATTATACATATAGCTGGTTCCAGTAATAATTTAAAGATTTTGGAATCAGTCTGTATATCTTTAAGGGAATCTTCTCTTTGTCGGCAGAAGGATTTTCTGAAATCCCTAAATTTGTTGGAGGATATTTTATTTTAACTGTCCCTCGCTAATTATTTACACGAGGTTTCTCCTCCCCTCGTTTTATATATATATATATATATATATATATATATATATATATATATATTAAAGTGTTTTCACCACTATTTCACCCCCCCCCCCACTCATTTTAGTTGCTGTTATTTTCGTTTAATTTATATTTCCAACGATTTTCTCCTGATGAGATGTTGGACGAAAGGGCCTTAGGGACTGTCAATAAATTCCTTGTTTTAAAATAGTATATATATATATATGAACTCTCTGTTTCTTTTTTCAATATCAATCATGTGCCATTTCTACATTTTTATCATTCTCATTCTGTCCATATCTATCTATCTATCTATCTATCTATCTATCTATCTATCTATCTCTGTTCATTATCTCTCTATCTCTCTATCTATCTATCTATCTATCTATCTATCTATCTATCTATCTATCTATCTATCTATCTCTGTTCATTATCTATCTATCTATCTATCTATCTATCTATCTATCTATCTAACTAACTCTGTTCATTTATCTATCTATCTATCTATCTATCTATCTATCTATCTATCTATCTATCTAACTAACTCTGTTCATTATCTATCTATCTATCTATCTATCTATCTATCTATCTAACTAACTCATTCATTATCTATCTATCTATCTATCTATCTATCTATCTATCTATCTGTTCATTATCTATCTATCTATCTATCTATCTATCTATCTATCTATCTATCTAACTAACTCTGTTCATTATCTATCTATCTATCTATCTATCTATCCTTCCTTCTTTCCTGTTCATTATCTATCTATCTATCTATCTATCTATCTATCTATCTATCTATCTATCTATCTGTTCATTATCTATCTATCTATCTATCTAACTAACTCTGTTCATTATCTATCTATCTATCTATCTATCTATCTATCTATCTATCTATCTATCTATCTAACTCTATTCATTATCTATCTATCTATCTATCTATCTATCTATCTATCTAACTAACTCTGTTCATTATCTATCTATCTATCTATCTATCTATCTATCTATCTATCTATCTATCTAACTAACTCTGTTCATTATCTATCTATCTATCTATCTATCTATCTATCTATCTATCTATCTATCTAACTATCTATTCATTATCTATCTATCTATCTATCTATCTATCTATCTATCTAACTAACTCTGTTCATTATCTATCTATCTATCTATCTATCTATCTATCTATCTATCTATCTAACTAACTGTTCATTATCTATCTATCTATCTATCTATCTATCTATCTATCTATCTATCTATCTATCTATCTAACTAACTCTGTTCATTATCTATCTATCTATCTATCTATCTATCTATCATTCATTCATTATCTATCTATCTATCTATCTATCTATCTATCTATCTATCTATCTATCTATCTATCTATCTATCTATCTATCTATCTATCTATCTATGTCCATTCATTTATCTATCTATCTATCTATCTATCTATCTATCTATCTATCTATCTATCTATCTATCTATCTATCTATGTCCGTTCATTATCTATCTATCTATCTATCTATCTATCTATATTCAATCACAGGGCTAGATTTAAAATAGAAAATTTGATGAATTTTACAAAATTGGCTAACCAAGTGTGGAAATTGAAATCGAAATCTGGAAAAGACCCAGACATGACGTGGAAGATAGTGAAAACAACGAAAACGGTGGCAAAATGTGTACACTATGCCGGGAAGAAAAGTTAGCGATTATGTTATTCTCAAAACAAAATGAATTATTAAATGAAAGAACAGAAAATATGACTAAGTGTAAAGATACTATAAAATAGCGATTAGGTTCATACAACCATGAATGAAAACGTTATAATTTCTTCTAATTTTGAAAATTGCGCGTTCGAAAAAATCTCCGTTACGTGAGCGTTCTTAAAAATAAAACTGTAAAATTAGTTATTGTAAATTACCTGAAGACACCACATGGTAGAAACTTACACTACCAGCCATAATTATTAGTTCCACCACTATTTTGTAAAATAAATTATGTATTTCATACTATTTTTAGTATTTATTGCCAAGTGGATAATTCTAAGTGAGAATAGAATGGTTCTTTTGTTATTATAACTTTGCAAAATCTTACAAAGCAAAGAAGCAAAGATGAACTCATCCGAATCACACTAAATTTTCTTCATTCATTCATTGATGAAACTGCAATATGGGTAATTATTAAATATTTATAAATTCATTTGATGCGCATGTTATTGTGCAGTATTAACAAAAGACCCATTCTATTTTCATTTACAATTATTCAGTTAGTTAATTGCTATAAGTGATACACGCCTTGGGAGATTATGTCTCGAAAGTGACACGACTGACTGGGCAGAAGATTATCCCGCAGTAGGTTGCAATTCCTTTCTGCGGAAGACTAGTTGCAAGCCAAGGCAACTAGTCTACCTGATCTATTATTTAACCCATAACTGGAGGGAAGAGGACGGATTAATAACTTTCCCAAGGGTATTTGTGTGTAAATGAATGCAAGGAAATCAACTGGAATTGGAACTCGGCACCCCGATCTCTTATTTCGAATCGATATCCACTGCACCACAACGCACATCCAATTATTCACTTGGCAATAAATGCTAAATATAGTATGAAATAAATCATTTTTTAAAACACTGGAGTCGGCTAATAATTATGGCCGGTAGTATATATATATATATATATATATATATATATATATATATATATATATATATATACCGGTATATATCTAGCTACAAATAGTGATCCTTTTTTTTTCAATGTGTCAACGAGATCTCTCGAAAGCTAAAGAGTGACTTGCAAGAACTTCATAAATCATTTTTAAAAAAGCCTTAAAATATCGGAATAACGAAATTATATTATAGATTTTTCTTTTATTTTCTCATTTTGTACGATACGACTAAACGTGATTTTGTGCTGAAAGGAATCATTTATTGATCATCATTTTCAGGTAGGCAATTAATTATTTTGCGGCTCCAGTAAATTAAAAACTCTAGAAAACTATATATATAGTGAGGTAAATTAATATATATATATATATATATATATATATATATATATATATATATATATGATGTTGCAATTATGTATAGTATTATTATTTCGGTGGTAATAAAACCTGCTCAACCTCTTAAGGATTTTATGTCGAAATGTTCATTCAACATTTTTGAATATTGAAAATTTGTTTTACTTTATATTACCTCTGTAATTTTAATTACATTGAGCTCTCCTCCTGTATCATTTTTTAATATTAAAATTTTTAATATTAATTCGGACCAGGTTCTTTGGATTTACCTTCCTACTTTTCCGTTTTGGATTAAAGCATTTTAATATATATATATATATATATATATAGTGTTGGGGAGTCACACTTTTTTACACACTCTATGGATTCTTCCATGGTGTACAAATAATCCTTCCTACAGAGGACAGTAATTATCTGTTGTAGTTGTTGTTGTTAGAGTTGGTGTTTGTCAGAGTAGTTGAACCGCCGATCGTTGGTCAGCAAGAATATAGACTATTATCCGGACTTACTTCTTGTATATATTTGACTCCTACTAACACGTATTCCTGAATCTACTAACCGTGTACAGGTTGTATAACTTTTATTCAATATACTTACATTTTTCCTCTCGTATCTGTTTTTGTTATTATTATATTGTGTGGTTTTCTAAACGATAATCCACAACACACACACATATATATATATATGCGTGTGTGTGTGTGTGTGTGCATGTGTGTGTCATTTCTAAACAAGTCAATAACAATTTTCAAAAGTTCTACAATATAACTTTATTGAACATTTTTAATACAAATGTGTACTGGTCTAATTTAATTAAAACCAAAAACTAAGTAGTTAAATAATTACACCCCCCCCCCCACACACACATACTAAAATAAGTAAGTTTAGGCAGCAAATATTCATTGAAACGTGTTTTATTGTGTAGAACTGACACGGGATATATGTTGAAGCCTGATGTGAGTTTCCTATTTTACCCAATCAGTTCAAATGGCTTTTGAACTGTCAGACTGTAAGGTCATTTAGTCAACTGGGGAAAATGTCTACTCCACAGACATGCTCTATGAAGCCACGTTAATTTCAACATTCAAACTGTTAGCAAGTTGAACTCTACTCTATTTCTTGACATTCTAGATTCCTTTCTGACAAATTCTTTGACAAGTTCTCACCTGTCATCAAAGAACTTTTTCAACAAAAGAAGAAAATAAAAATTCATTTAATATATAAACCTATTGGCAGATGACGTCTGTTCAGTTTTTTTTTTTTAACGCGCAGCATAGATGTGGCACAAGGCCAAAAACATGGGTTACCAAGAGAGGAGTGTATTCACTACACAGTTGTGATAAGTACTTAGTGAGACAAGAACGCTAACCATTATGCTACGCCAATGCGTCAATGTCTATTCAATGTCCATTGTTTTTCAAAGTTATGATTTGGACATATCTCGTTAAATTTCTCAAATGACGTGTTGTCATTATTTACATATTTACATTCGGAAAACGTATTTGTCTGTCTATTCGTTTACGTTGAGGTGATTTCGAACTAAATACATTATTTAATTGATTCATTTCATTTAAATTCACGGGACTTATTAGAAAATTAGAAAAAATAAAATATTCAACAGAAAACATTGCCGCATGCATTTGAACTTGTTTAAGTGATTTCTTGCCGTCAAAATATACGTCACACGAACACATACACACATACACAAACACACATCTATCTATATATATATAGATATGTACCAATGAATATATCATATATATGTACCAATATATATATATATATATATATATATATATATATATATTTATATATATTAAATATAATTACCAATATAAATATATTATAGATCTATATATATATATATATATATGTATTTTAGATCTATATATTTATATATATATATATATATATATACCTACGAATACACATATATATGTATCTATGTATACTAATAGATATTCATATTATGTATGTAACTATATATATATACGTGTGTGTGTGTGTGCGAGTGAGTGTGTTTCTGTGAGTGCGTGTGTGTGTGTGTGTTCGTGTGCATAGATAAATAAACACCAATATATATATATATATTATATATATATATATATATATATATATATATATATATATATATATATATATATATATATATATATATATATATATATATTTACAAATGTATATTTATGCATATACCTATTTGAATTTATTTTTTAAAAAATTATTTTTTAAATAAAAGTTAATAGTATTTCGTAACTGTCCGTTAAATTCTGTAATATATATATATATATATATATATATATATATATGAGAGAAGAGCATATAGGAAACGTGTCTAAATCTAACACGTTTTACTTTAATTAAAGCTTATTTGAATATGAAGTCAATAATGAAACAGAAACCCACCCAGAAGAACTAACCGAAAATCTTAACATGCTAGTATTCTTCGTTTGTGTGTCTGTGTGTGTATGTCTTAGATTTTTCATGTTGTTTTATTGAGGAAAGGCTTGTATTTTTTAACATATACATTACATATCTCTTGCTGCATCATGAGCGTGTAATAATACCATTATGGACACTTAATATATCATACAAAAAGCAAGCAATAAAAATTTACACTTTAAGCAAAACGTTCTCGCACATTTTTCTTCTATACCAATTTCTCTCGTTGGAAAAACCCCTATATTTTTAAATATCTATCTATCTATCTATCTATCTATCTATCTATCTATCTATCTATCTATCTATCTAAGACTAATGAAAGAACTGTTTTAGGGAAAACAAATTACAGATAGTTGTATGGTAAATTATAGTTACATTTAAGTAGGTACCTCCACTAAATCACTGAAAGAAAACTGTATAATATGAAGAAAAAGGTTCCTAATTTAATAAAAACGAATGGTAGACTTTAAAAAACACTATCTACTCATGCATCTACGCATCGTTCATTCAGTAATGAATTTGGACACCTTCCGCTACTGGCGTGTGTTTTCATTGTAAAAAATCCGCGTCCATAGCTCAGAGGTAGAATTGCCGACTGTTGTCCATTCAGTCGGGTTTCAATCGGGATGACTATATATATATATATATATATATATATATATATATATATATATATATATATATATATGATCCTATTGCAACAAGCAATATTAACACAGAAGAAAAACCTACATAGGAGCCACAATAAGCACTTCAAAGAAAGTCTTTAACAATCACAAAACATTATTCAAAACAGAAAGATACAACAACAAAACAAACTATCAAAGTACATACTGGTCCAAAAAAATAACATTGAAGATAAGGGGTGCGTGTTCGTTGTACGTCGGGAGTCGCCACTGTAGCCGTAGGGTGCGTCAGCCATGCCTGGTACAAGGCCATTTCTAAACATGGCCGGCAATCCCCGCTTTTAAAGATATCGTCAGGTTGTTTAAAAATAAGTGGAATTTTGTGAATAGAACTGGATGCTCTAACATATCTGTGAGAAGTAAAATGTTCAATGAAAAAGTTAAGGGTATCAAGAGTTGCAAAAACGTTCATAGTAGTAATTGTTAAAGGAGTATATGCGTACGTACGTATGTATGTGTTAGCGCTTGTAGGTAGGAATGTATTTGAATGGAGAAAAAGAAGTAGAATGAATCAGCACACGAGAAGGAAAGAGAAAGAGGATGAATGTCTGAGTTGACCTGAAGCTTCTCTCGTTACATTTTAGCGGTGTCTCTCGCTGTTCCTACCTGACTCCCTGACTGACTGGCGCTGATCTGAGCCTTTTAGTGTCATTGGATTTTTCGCACTGAGTAACGAAGTCATTTTTGGTCTTGCAACTCGCTCCCATATGGCAGAAAATCTGTTTAACACTTACTTCCGAAATCCAGTTTTGATTTTCTTTAAGCACATGGTCAATACTTTTTTCTATTTGGGAAAAACCAGGATTTTACACATTATTGTGAATTTGTGTAAAAGTGAAGAAGTTGAATTTAATTTTTAATTTCCAGTTCGCTAAAACATTACCACCAAAACGAAAAAGGAAATCATAAAAAAAACACTCTCACACAATAGCAAAGAAACTGAAAAATTATGTTTGAGAGATAAAACATGAAATAATTATCTGTAACACCAAAGTAAACTATTAGACAAGAAAAATGAGATATTGAGAAATGTAAGAATTCGAGCAAGTATTTACTTTGCTGCCTAAATACCAAGAAAAACAACACAAAACGAAACCCCCAAACTATTACATCAATATAAATGTACATGTATAAACATTCAATCACGATAAAAGAAAAAAAACAGAAGACAATGTGTTGTGGGATCACCCCTTTTTCTATGATAATGGACTCGACTTGAGTATTTTATATAATCCTGCCATAGAGAGATCAGGATCGGATCCATAAGAGACATCGTGTGAGATCCGTAGGTTACCGTAAGATACCGAGAGATACCGAAGTTTCACAGAGTATACCGCGTCAGTAGTTATAGCACGTCTGAGCTCTACTCAGTCAGAATATTATTACACAGCACCCGTCAGTTCCGACGGGAACATACTAATTCTAGCACGGCTTCACTTTCAGGACTTGTATATATATATTCCTTACTAATCGTATTCCTGGATTACTACCCTGCGTTCAAGTTTGTATCTTTAAGTTTAATATAACTTATTTTTTTATCTCAAATATCTGTTTTGTTGTTCATTATTTTGTGCGGTTTTCTCACCCAGAATCCACAACACAAAGAAAGCGAGTAAAAACAACCAAATAATGCAACAATCACCAAACCGAAAAAAAATCACAGTGCAAGCTCACAAATAATGCAAGAAAAACCAAGAAGCATACACACACACACGAACAGAAACAATTAATCATAGCCTAAATTTTTTTAAGCGGGTATATATACTTACACATTTAAACAAAAGTCAACCCAACACAGAAAAAAAGTGGTCATCCCAAAACGGTAAAAAAGTGCTCAACCCAGTATAAAGCAATAAACCACTTGAAAACCACTTAAGAAACAACAGTCATTAAGTAAAATTAATCACTCACACATAATTTAAATAAAATTACACCAAACTTAACATAAACCCGAAAAATTTTGTAAACAGCAGCTGAAAGAAAAAAACCTTGAAGAGTCAAGACATAACAATACTATTTTAACGACACGTCAAAATCAGCATGGCTGAAATAATGCTGCTCAGTTAAGTCACAAACTTCTTTATATTAATTGTATTAACGCTCTGTCTCAGCCTTGATATCGAGCACTTTATGATAAAACATGCTTGCCTAAAAAGCAGCAATTTCAATTTTGGCACTAGGCATCATTACAAGGACATAAACTAGATATTATATATATATAATCTTATATATACACACACAGATCTAAGACGCATCAGATCAATTGATAGCTTCCTCTATGTTCTTTGGGGGCACAGATTTGTATCCTCTCAAATTACACATATTTTCCTAAAAAAAATTCTAAATTTTCAAGCCGATATATATATATATATATACATATATATATATATATATATTTTAATTCAGATACTTCAATCCAAGGGAAAAAGCAGGAAGGTAAATTCCAAAAACCCGATCCTAATTAATATTAAAAATTTTATTTTAATATTAAAAAATGATACAGGAAGAGAGCTCCATGTAATAAAATATTACAGAGCAAATATATATTAAAAAAGGATTAATTCAAAGATGTTGAATGGCCATTTCGGTATGAAGATCCCCACGGGGGATAACACATCACCGCAGCAACAGAAAAAGTTGATGTGTTATCCCCCGTGGGGATCTTCATATCGAAATGGCCATTCAACATCTTTGAATTAATCCTTTTTTAATATATATATATATATATATATATATATATATATATATATAGTCATCCGCAGACAGATCTGTTTCGCTGTATAACATCTCATCAAAACGGGTAGACTCCGATTATATATATATATATATATATATATATATATATATATAGATACATACATACATACATACATACATGCATACATACATACATACAATATGAAGCTCTACTCTATGTGATTGGTTCCCGACCTGGCAACACGACTCCAGCCACTTTCTCATCATCGGGATGTGGCCTCCCTCTATCTCTTCCAGAAATATTTCATGGCTTCTGCTCCAAAGAACTTAAGTCACTGGTGCCCCCTCCACAAGAATTTACTCGGGCAACCAGACTAGCTTCAATGTCCAGCCCTTTTACATTTAGATCAACCAAATGCAGGCGACAATTCTACTCCATCAGATTCTTTTCTCGTGCTTCCCGCCTGTGGAACTCCCTTCAATATACTTGCTTTCCTTATGGCTATAACATCCAAGAATTTAAATGCAAAGTCAATTCTCATATCTTATCCACATAACTCCAGCCCTTTCCACATCACTGAGTGTATATTGTCCTTTTCCTTTCTCTCTTCCTTCGCAACTGTCTTTACTCCTGCGTTCATATCCTTCTCTTGCCCTTTCTATTTATCTCCTTCTAGCTGGTTCGTCTTTGTCTTCACTCTTTTCCTGTCTAAAACTTTAACTCTCTTATGTAGTTCCCTGCACATCAGTGGCGGTACCACCTTGGTTGGGGTGAAATGATTAAAAAATATCTTAGATTCATGACCGAATTTAATTCTCAACGAAAAATAAGGCCTACTCGCAACAATGCTCATGGCTTATTTTGATTAAAATATAATTTCTAATTACAGATTTTTAGAAAATGGATGAGCATTTAAATCCGCAACACTGAGAAATTGGCTCTTATAATGACGACTTTTAAAGTAGTACACATGTTTTCTGGGCAAGGAAATAAAGCATTGATTTGCTCCATAGAAGCATTCATCTTTATCGTACGCAGTCAACACTAACGAATTTCGTCTATAAGTTCATAAAGATAAAACATACTTCCAAGACGTTATCATCTTTTAATATCATTGGCTTCGATTTCTAGAAGATTTCTTTTTTTATTTGAATGTTCTGTGCAATTCAAGACATCATAAGATTCTTTGAATATTTTTTCTTTGAATTGGTTCGTTTTGTTTCACGGCATATTAATCTCAATGGATGTATTATTTGGATTTTTTCAATAGATTCGTATATATATATATAATTTTTAATCATTTCACCCCGAGCAAGGCGGAAACGCCACTGATGTGCAGGGGGCTACATAAATGTAAAAAGATTAATTAGAAAAGAGTGAGGAGTACAAACTAGTTAGAAAGGAACAACAGAAAGCTGAGAAAGCAGGTGCGATGACAGATACATAGGTGGAGAGAAAGGGAAGGTTATACGGGGGTGGGGAGGGAGCTAGAGTCCAGTGGTTAGTAGATGAGTATTAACTTTGCATTTAAATTTCTGGAGGTTGTAGCCGTCAGGAAAGCAAGAATACGGGAGCGAGTTCCACAGGCGGGAAGTGCGAGAGAAGAAGCTGCAAGAGTAGAATTGTCGTCTGCATTTGGCTAACCTGACTGTGAACGGGTGGGACCCAGTTGCCCGTCTGGTTGCACGAGTAAACACCTGTTGAGGAGGCATCAGTGACTTAAGTTCGTCTGAGTAGAAGCCATAAAAGTATTTATAGAACAGACAAAGGGAAGCAACATTTCGACGATGGGGAAGTGGCTGCAGTCGAGCCGCCAGATCAGTACCTATCGCATTACAGACTCTCCTATGGAGCCTGTCAAGAACACTGAGGAGAACGGCAGGGGCACCTGACCATAAATGGCAGCAGTACTCCATGCACGGACGGATGGTTGACTTGTATATATGCAGGATGGATTCAGGCGGAAAAAACATCCGGGACCGACATAGTGACCCAACCTTCTTAGCAGTAGATTTTGCTATGGATTCAATATAGTGGTTCCATTTGAGGTCTGAGGACAGGGTAAGTCCGAGGAGGCGTAGTGTATTACTCTCCGTGAGAATCGCTTGGTCCATGCTTATGGGAGGCAGGAGAGGTTGCCTGTAATGGTTGACAGACAACAGCTTGGTCTTAGATGAATTGAAGTTGACGTATTCTTTCTGAAAATTCTGTTTGTAGATGAGGTTTCATTGATGCATTTTTGTAAGGAGGCTTTTGTCGAGAGTCAGATATCTTACTGGTTTTTTTTTTTCAAAAATATATTGTTGTTAAAAAATTTTTTCTGTAAAAATATATTGTTGGTCATATGTTATTCTTTAAAAAATATTTCTTTTGAATTTTCACTATGAAAAACTTTTTTTATACTTTCTATAATGTTTTGACTCCAGTATTGGGTTAAATATTTACACATAGCTGGGATTCTAGCAATTGCTAGGGTAGAGCTGGGAACAACAGCAACTAAGAGGTGGTTCCAGGCTCCTCACAACTTCCCAATTAGAGGCTTTGCCTCCGTATGTAGTTTATCCTCATACCCAGGACGCCTCATTAAAGGTTTACCTCTCTGCAGAGGTGTATTCTGAAGCTCCAAGAGAGCATGAATCTGGTAATAGTCGTAAGAAACTATTTTCCGCCCGACCCAAAACTACTTTTAATATTAGAAAGATCTATAACTGAGGACCGAATAAATTGAATTTTTTGAAAAAAATTTCAAAAAAAGATTTTATAACCTATAGAAAGACAATAATGTGTTTTCTCACAGGTCAACTTTTACAGTGGTGATCGATACCAACTTTTCAGCTCGGCTGCAGTCGCTCTCTCATCGGCGCGAAGTGGATTCCCTGTGCCTCTTCTACAAATACTTTCACGGCTACTGCTCCAATGAACTTAGCTCACTGGTGCCCCCTAGGTATGAATTTACACAAGCTACTAGATTAGCAAGTAGATTAGCAACTTTTACAGTGAAACCGATAAAATGGAACCAATTACTACTCTAACAGCTTCTTTTCTCGCACTTCCCGCCTGTGGAATTCCCTTCCATATACTTGCTTCTCCGACAGCTATAATCTCCAGGAATTTAAATGTAAGGTCAATAGACATCTCCTATCTCATTAACTCGCATCCTTTTTCTAAAGCTCTTTTTTCTATCCACTCCACCCCAATTACACCGGTATTTTCATCCTTCTATTACCTTCCTCCTGACATTCCGTATAACTTTCTTCTAACTTTCTACAATGTAACCCCCTGCGCAACAGTGGCAGTAAAACTGTCTTGCTTAGGATGAAATGATTAAAGAAATAAGTAAACTGTGATAAGAAAATATGACACTCACAAAATATACTGAAGGTAAGAGGGAAGGATGAAACATCGAGTAAACTACCTAACGAGTTTATGTGAAAAAATGGTACAAGTGACAGAGATTTATTATTTATATTAGCAACTTTTACAGTAAAACCCATAAAATGTAACCGCAAATTCTATTCTAACAGCTTCTTTTCTCGCACTTCCCGCCTGTGGAATCCCCTTCCATATACTTGCTTCTCCGGCGGCTACAACCTTCAGGAATTTAAATATAAAGTCGGTAGACATCTCTTATCTCATTAACTCGCATCCTTTCCCTCAATCTCTTTTTTCCATCCACTCCACCCCAATTACACCGGTATTCTCATCCTTCTGTTACCCTCCTCCTGACATCCCCTATAACTTTCTCATCACCTTCCCCTATGTAATCCCTAGCGCAACAGTGGCAGTAAAACTGCTTTACCTGGCGGACCTGAAGGAGACTACCACCACCTTTAAATTTGTTGTTTTTCGATTTTATTATTACTTGTTCAGTGCATTCTTATCGATTACACCCTAAACTTTCCGATTGACAAAAAAATTCGGAAAAGTTTCAATATTTCAGCAATTTTTGGAAGGGCTCAGTTTTTCATACAACGTTATAGTAAATTGATCCTCCATTTTAGAACCACTCACCGGTACGACATCACATCCACCTGTAAATTGGTTGATTATCAATTTGTTTATTTACTTTTATTCAGTGCAATCTTATCTATTAAACCCTAAACTTTCCGATTGACAAAAAAATTTGTAAAAATTTCAACATTTAAACAATTTTAGGAAGGGGGCTCAGTTTTTCATACAACCTTATAGTAAAACGATACTGTGGAATTAACTTTTTTGTTTGCTCATATTCAGCTACTGAATCTTTTGCAAAATTTTTGAATAAAGCCATTCTTGGAGATTCCGAGGAAGATGCCATCGTAATAACTAAATAAAACTTGAAAAAGGCAAAAATAAGGGCAACAACTCGTCCCAGAAAAACAAAACAAAACAAAGCGACCCCAACGCGAGTGGTTTCAAAATGGAGGATCAATTTACTATAACGTTGTATAAGAAACTGAGCCCCCCTCAAAAAAAAAAAAATTGTTTAGATATAGACATTTTTTTGATCATTGGAAACTTTATGTAATAACCGATAAGACTGCGCCGAAAAATGTAAAAAAAAAAAATGAAAAACAACAAATTTAAATGTGGTTGTTGTCTCCTTCAGCTACGCCAAAAAAAGTAATCTCGAACGAATGACAAGTCCAAGCAGGATTTTTATTGGCGGACCAAAGCTTAACAGCATTAAAATCCCAAGTAGGCATATACGCTGAAGACACTACAGTTTACTCTCGTCTCGATCAAAAATTTGCCGAGCCTGACAAAGCAAACTTCGCTGCCGAGCTTGAAAAGGACCTCCAATTCGTGGTGGACTTGGATAAGAAATGGTTGGTAAATTTTAATGCTTCTAAAACGAAGCTGCTATCTATTAACCATTACAGAAAATCGTTCCTCTCGCCCATGGATCAGGCTTATCTCCCTGAAAGTAAAACACTGCGTCTCCACGGATTAACTCTCACATCAGACTTCAAGTGGAATAACTATATAGAATCCAGAGCTAAATCCGCTGCTAAGAAAGTTCGTTCTCTGTGTGGGGCCAGAAACTTTTCCCGTCCGAAACAATCCTGCACATATACAAATCTACCGTCCGCCTGTGCATTGAATATTGCTGCCATATCTAGATGGGTGCTCGTGTTATCCAACGGAGAATCTGTAATGTGATCGATCCGGACGTAGCAGCTAGGATACAGACACACCGGCGCAATGTGGCTTCCCTGTGTCTCTTCTACAAATACTTTCACGGCTTCTGCTCCGATGAACTTAGCTCATTGGTTCCCCCAAATATGAATTTCCTCGAGCCACAAGCTAAGCAAGTAGGTCCCACCCTTTTACTTTTACCGATAAATTGTAAACGCAAATTCTACTCCAACAGCTTATTTTCTCGCACTTCCCGACTGTGGAATTCCCCTCCTCATACTTGCTTTTCCGACAGCTATAATCTCCAAGAATTTAAATGCAAACTCAATAGTCATCCCCTGTCTCACTAACTTACATCCTCTCTCTCATGGATTTTCTCCGTCCACCCCACTCTTATCAGTATTCTCTTCCTTCTCAAACTCTCTTCCTGACACCCGCTGTAACCTGTCACTCTATCTCATAACACTCCTCCTATGTATCCCACTGCACAACAGTGGCAGTAAAATGCCTTGCTTGGAGCCATACGATTATTCAAAAAATTTTAAAAAAGATGTTACAGTTGATAGCAGATTTAGAAAAAAACTACTGGAATTTCTACAGACGATAACAAAGAAAAAAAAATAAATATAAACTTTAAGAAAACGTAATGTATTTCTGAATGCATATACGCCTCATGATCTACTTAACCAGCTTGAGACAGAAGAGTGATTAGGAGATATAGCAAGAATACACATTTTACCAAAGGCTAAAAAGAACATGAAGTTATGCTTGCCAATGTCTTGAAGGGGCACATCACATAAAGGAAAGACAATGCTAACTTATCTCCCTCCAACCTCTCAAGTAACTTTTTTCACCACTGCTGTAGCCTGGTATTGAAATCACAACTCTAAGAGTCAAGTCAGGAATGTCTATATGAACTCACAACTTCCAATCGAGTTTTCCTGCAAGAAACGGAGTTCATATACCCCAGTGATTGTAATAAAGGGTTCCGTTCGAAATTCCTAGCACCTGAAGAATGCCGGAGCGTATAACGGCCGAAACGTCGTACAAATGACAACAACGATGATGACAATAGTCCGAATAATGTAAATACTGTAAATACTACCTCATCTCAGAAATATAGACAAATAGAATGATCTATTATTAAACGTTGTACAAATGGCAACAAAGATGAGGTCAATAGTCCGAATAATGTAAATACTGTAAATACTACCTCATCTCAGAAATATAAACAAATAGTTTTTGTCATTTGACTTTTCTTGGGTTTTTAAAGTTTTAAGTTTCTTTACTGATGATTTAGTATTATCAATGTATCTCACGAGACTATTTCTTGAAATATTCTCAGCCATTTTGGCCATCTTCAGTGAGTAAAAACAATACATAAAAAGCAACAAAAAAAGTAAACCTATAAAAAAGACGCCAAATAAAGCAAAAACCTCTTATTGAAAACAACATTTGACGATGACGAATGTGAGTGAAACATGTAGAAACATTTATCTATGAACTTGGTTCATTAATAAACAAGAAAAATATTTGTTTAAAAAACAAGAACATTTAAAGAATATTAAAACATATAAAAATTATCCAAAATACTTTCGTGTTATTCAATTATATATATATATATATATATATATATATATATATGTGTGTGTGTGTGTGTGTGTGTGTGTGTGTGTGTGTGTGTGTAATTATACTATGGACGTTATAGTTAGTGGATATGTATATTTGAGTTAATATACACACCTTATTGAGGCCTGAAGCTAGCAGTCTTATAGAAAACAAGTCAACACTGTCCATATAGACAGTATTTATTTGTCTATCGGGTGCCAGTTCAAGCATCTGATCATGGCTTTAGGCGTGAATAGCAGTCATTATGCAGTATCGAAACATATGCCCAAACACACGATATACATACTAACGCTTTATCACCTATATAGATGAGCAGTTATCCCATAAACACATTGAATTATAACACACACACAATATATACTTCTGCGATATATACATTACTCTTAAGAATGAATTGAATTTTTTTAGATGACTGGCGCGTGTATACACTGCTTATATAAAACACGTTAAAATTTCGTAAATGGCTAAGGGAGTAGCGACTCCGACTGTAAACAAATCGGTCGAGTATCGATCCTGGCCAGAAGCATGTGGGTGCGTCTAGACACACTGATGAGCTGTGATACAACGGCAAAAGCTTGTATGTGGATGACTAATATATATATATATATATATATATATATATATATATATTATAAATTATACTTTAAAACATGTATACTAAATTTATGATAAATATTCATTGCTTTATTTTTATATTGAGCACCGCTTTAAATGAATATTTTGAACTTTGCAATTATTTACTTTGTTCCTTATTCATTTGTATATATATATATATATATATATATATATATATATTTTCTAAACATATGCTATTAAATATAAGAGACAATGAATGTCTATCATGTTTAATCATGAGCCGTTCTAAACGTCGTATTTCTGCTTTAATTTCAGTTGAAAATAAAGACAAAAATTCTCCAACATTTGGATAATTATTTATTGGTTTTCTTCTAAGCTTTCGGCTCACATGAGCCATCTTCAGAGAGGTAGTTTAAACTGAAATATTATAAAATCCACCATCACCGACGATTTTATTTTGTGTTGACATAAAACTCCGCTTGGCAACGGCAATAGTTACCAAAAATAATAAACGCAGTTCTTAAGTTTGCGATGCGGTTTTATGACGTCACACCGCGGGATATATATATATTATCCAACGACAGATGTTCTTCGTTTTTCTTACCTCTGTTAAGTCATTCAGTCAGTTGCACGATACATGGACATGTCTCGAAAGAAGATTGTTCGGCAGTAGATTGATATTACGTTTTGTAGTAGACTGGTTAGCAACCAAGGCTATAGAACTCAATCTCTTCTGCTATTTTACCCATAGCTGGAGAAGAAAGAAACGGATTAATGCGTTTTCCAAAGGGTATTTGTGCTCGAGAATGGAACGTTTCGGCGTAGCTGATTCGGCGGGAATTCTTTTTCGACGAAGGTACGTTTTGGCGTCGGATTAGTAACTGAGCAGTCATTTTGTTTAACCTGTTGTTAACTCTCTCACTCTCTTTCTCTTTCTCTCTCTCTCTCTCTCTCTGTCTCTCTCTCGTTCTTAATAGTCAAATTAGATTTTCTGATCGTAATAGTTTTACTTGTCAAATATTGCAATTAACCCAATGTTAGAAGTTTGCATAAAATTTAAACTTGGTTAAACTTAATTTTTTCAGTTTTTTTAAACCCCATCATTCAAAATGGCAGCAAATATCTTATCAAAGCGTAGAAGAAACAACGTGATACATGATGGATACCTTTTTATTTTTGACACAACGAGTAAAAGTGGTCCTGAATTGAAGTTTTAGATAAGCGAACTGAAAGATTGATGTAAAATGAGATTGTATATTGATTATATTTTTATGATACAGTTTTTAATTTACGTTATTTCATCAGTTTTAAAAAAGTTGTAACATTTGAGTTTAAAAATAAATGACAAAAATGTCGATTAAAAGTTTCAAATTTTTATTTTCCTTGCAAAAAATATTATTCCATTTTTACGACAAGAACAGTGCGGGTTCGTCAAATACACTGGAACAAGGAACGTCATATTCATGATTAGGATGCTCTCCGAAAGGGCAATACAAATGAAAAAGGACATGTACTTATGTTTTATCGATTATGCAAACGCGTTCGACAAAATACGCCACAAAGAATTGATGGAGATGCTCAGCAACCTCGACATATTTGAGAAAGACATAAGAGTAATCGAGAATCTCTATTAACAGCAAACCACTGGACAGGTAACGAATTCAGCAAATAGACAAAGGTAGAAAGGGGCATAAGACAAGGATGTGTCTTTTCACCGGATCTATTCAACTTGTACAGCGAGACTATTCTGAGGACCATAAATGTTATGTCAAGATTTGTCATCGGAGGCCAAAATTTGAACAACATAAGGTACGCAGATGATACAGTACTGATAGCAGACACAGAAAGGAAACTACAAGATCTCCTACAGAAGGTAGCTAAAGAGAGTAACAAGAAAGGACCACAAATAAATTGCAAGAAGACAATATATAGTCATCAGCAAAAAAGAGCAGCCCAAAATGCCAAATACAGGTGAAAGGGTGCTAAAATCAAACCGGTACAGAAGGTTAAATTCTCTGGGAAGTGTTCTAACAGAAGACGGAAAGTGCGACACAGAGATCCGAAGGCGAATTGGTGTGGCGAAAGACGCGTTCCAGAAGCTGAGTAAACTATTAAGAGACAGCAAAATTTCGCTAGAAACAAAGAAAAGATTACTGGATTGCTATGTGATGTTAGTTATTCCATATATCAGTGAATGCGAGACAATATTATCAATGATTAAGGAAAATATGAAGCAACTGAAATGTTGTTCTACAGAAGGATGCTGCGAATATCATGGATCGAACATGTGAGCAATGAAGTTTTGGAAAGGATGGAAACAAAAAGGAAATTAATAGTGAGCGTCAGGAATAGACAGCTGAAGTTCCTGGAACATGCAATGAGGAAGGAGGGCTTGAAGAACCTGATACTAACAGGGCAGATAGACGGAAAAGGAACAGAGGAAGCAGCGGATAACATATTTGGCTACTTAAAAGTTGAGATGAAGAATGTTTATTTTCTACGTTATAAGTTACCATCCCTCTTGGAAAAAGGGACGCTATACAATCTTCTCACCTTTATTTTGTCTCATTTGTCCTTCTGCCATAATAAGGAGAGTTTAGCATTTAATGCCGACAGGTTTATTCTTGCAGCGTTTGAGTGATATGTGTTATCTTTTATTGTTATACGGATGGACAAAAAAGATGAACTTTAAAAGGCGGAGTGCGTTCTTCGTCATATTTTGGGTTTGCTGATCATCATATCAGCTGTAGCAAATAAAAGAAGACGTGGACAAGCATATCGATTAGCTCACATGATCGATATGCTTGTTAGGAATGATTTTTCTTCGAAGAAGGCAAAGAAGGAAAGATGTGCATTTGGAGAAGTGAACATGATCGTCTGTGCACTTGTTTTCTGTGACGAACCAGAATCAGAGACAGGAACAATTGGATGTTGAAGAGCAAAAAAATATATTGATTTTTGTTTCATTCAACCTTCATGTTAGGTGCATTGCCAAAGCCAGGGAAGAGAGACAAGGACAGAAATTTGGAGAGGGTTGATTAGAGAGTGGAAATAAGTGAAACAAGAAGCAGGAGAGAGAGAGAGAGAGAGAGAGAGAGAGAGAGAGAGAGAGAGAGAGTGGAAGAGATATGGAAACATGAGAAGCAAGAAGCCTGAGAGAGAGTGTCAGAGAGGTAGAGAAAATAGAAAGAAAGAGAATGAAAAAGAACAGGATAAGTGAGTAAAAGACAGAAAGTGATATCAAACGATTGCAAGAGAGAGAGAGAGAGAGAGAGAGAGAGAGAGAGAAACAGACAGACAGACAGAGACAGAGAGAGAGAGACAGAGAGAGAAGCAGTGGGAGAACGAAGAGAAGAATAAGACAGATATATTTTTCTGCCTTTCTCCATATATAGAAACTAATAGATTACATGTACTTCAGCAGTGTAATGTAGATAGATAGATAGATAGATAGATAGATAGATAGATAGATAGGAACAAGCATAGATATATAGATATAAACAGACTAAAAGATATATATATATATATATATATATATATATATATATATATATATATATATAATCATGTCACCCCGAGCAAGGCAGTAACGCCACTGATGTGCAGGGGGCTACGTAAAGGATTGGAAAAGAGATGAGCCTCTTTACCTGTTCAACAGACATGGGTGGAGTGTGAACCGGGCGATAGTTTAGTCTATCTACTTCAATTGGGAAAAAAAATGAAAGGAGTGAAAAGATTGGAAAAGAGAAAACCGGAAACCACATCCTAAGCAGAGAACAAAGGATGTTGATTGTATAAAGGACTTTTCTTGGATGTGAATTTTTTACACTACTAGTACTCCATTCTAAATATTTTTTTCTCTCTACATAGACAAACTACCTAGGTTTTAATTTTTTTCTTAAAAAATGGCTTCAGTGAGTGTATGAAATTTGTGAAAACGACTTGCCTAGAAAATACCAGAGCCACTCAAACATTTTTTAATACAACCTTTTTTTCAAGATGAAGACAATTATGGGTCTCCACAGATTTAGAAATTGCCATGACTTCCTGGAAAAAATAATAGAATATATTTTTATGCTTTTTGCATGGTTTTAAATTCAGAGTTTTCCTTCTTCTAGACTGGCTGTCATCCAAGGCTAGAGGGTCATGTATACCTTGCTATTTGATCCATAGATGGAGAGAGATAAGATAGGTTCATATCTTTCCAAAGGGCATTTCTGCAAAAGTGAGCATTGCAGGCTAAGCTGAAATCTGAACTTGCTAGCTCTAAGAATTATCTGCAGATCCTCAGTTAGTAAGAATAGTAACAGTCTGCTACAACTGGTGTAAACCTTTTAAATTCATACACATTCAAGAGATTAATGCCAATTTTCCAAGTAACAAAAATAATTTATTAAAAACTTTCTGTTGTATTTGCACAGTTTAAAGAGAGAACCACATTTCATGCATTCTATGCTTAAAGTTTTTTGTTGAAGACATTAATATTATTCTCAAAGTACTAAGTGTATAGATTAGAATAGCCTTTGCATTTTGGTGTCATTTCCCACAGAAAATGGTCAATAAAATCAGAACAGGACATTAAAAAAACATCAGAGAGTTTTTTTGATAAGAGATCACTGGTTAAAGTTCAAATTTACTTTAAAAGTCAGAGTGTTTAACTACTAGTTTTAGTCATAATATTTTTGTGAATTATAAGAAATACTAATTTCACACCAAACAATTGAAATCTAAAATGTATGTATTTGAACAAAAGGATATTGTTGGGCGTTTCCCCCATGGTGTCATCTCACTGTTGGAGGGAGTTTAATCAGTTTGGTTATCTCACACTTTCAGTCTTTTGTAAAATTAAGCAGATTAAATATTTTGGGCATCCCATTGTGAAATAGGAATAAGTAAAGTTAGCTTGAAAGCACATTATTACTGGAGTGCATTCAATCCTTATTGGGTACCTATTCCTTATGACCTTGGGTCAGGTTATTCTAAATTTAATAAATACATAAATAGCATTTCAGTAATTCTGAGAAAGAAATTTGTTGCATAGTTGTGAAGATAGCAGACTGATTATGTTAACAGAGATGGTGTTAATAGCAGTAGCAGTCACAGTGCAGACAACCAGAATTAAACTAAACATTTTCCAGATTGCATAGAATTTGATTTCAAAGTCAGCAGTAATGTTCTTTTGCCCAAGTTAAAAATAATGATTAGTATTAAAAAATGAATAAAAACAAAAATTTCTCTGTCCATCATACTTAATGAAATATATATATATATATATATATATATATATATATATATATATATATATATATATCCAGGTAAAGAGAACTCAAGGTTTTATGATTTTAAGTTCTCTGGCATTTACTTTTTTTTATAAAGTGCTCAGTACAATAAATATTGTGGAGCATGATATAATTATATAATTAAATTTGTTATACATTTAAAAATGAAAAATACACTGCAACACAGAAATTTCTATGTTTTGAGATTTCTATCTCGTCATCAGGCAATGTTAGATGTTAGTTGTGAATATATATATATATATATATATATATATATATATATATATATATATATATATATATCTTCCCAACTCTGTCTTTGGTTGCTTTATGTAACTTTGGATGGGTTACCATCCCACTTGGTTCTTGCACAACTATCCATTCATAAAATGCTTTAAATATGTTACAGTTTCCCTTTTTTTTTCACTTGCATTCTTTAATTCTCCAAACCCACTTTCCTTATTATTGCCCAAGAAATTTCAAGTCTGTTAGCAGCATTTACCTTGTAGGTTCTACTTTCCTTACAAAGAAAAAAAAACTAACTTGCATAAAAATATGACAATCAGAAAGGCATTCAAATTGTAAATAGGTACTGTATTATTTTGGTGTGTGGGGGACTATTCCTTGGTGTTGTAATTTACAAATAAATTTGGTGATTAATTAGCATTTGAATGAAAAGAGATAAAGTACATGGTATTATATTTGCATGATAGAGAACTTTATGTAAAGTGATCTTGAAAAGAAGCATAGAATGTGATATAGTAGTACTCTCACATATATGTATATAGATATAAAGGGATTAACCAACCTTTCTCTATCTACAACTATGTTTAATTGAACCCAGTAACTATTCAGGTTTTAAAATAAAGGATTCCCATTTGCCAGAAGAAGAGAAGAAACATTTCAATCATAACCTATGATTTTATCCAGTTTTTACAATATCTATAATCATAATTTTAGTTGGTTGATTTTATGACATGTCAACCTTTGTTGAATTATCTAATGCTATTTTTTTTTTATGAAGAACCCAGTGTGGTTTGAATCCACTATTCATAGCGCTGCTCAACTACACTAACCTTGCTAGCCATTATCCCACACCAAAGTGTCTTACGTTTTTAGAAGTGACTTAAGGTGAACACTTGGTAATTCTTTTATCAGAGATTTTGAAGCCTCTTTAGACTTTTAAGGGAATTCTGAAATACTTAAAACATATTCTTACAAGCAGTACCACTTAGAACACGATATTGCTTGATTTGGAATGTAACACTTGATAAAGCACCTTTGAAAATTGTAAATAAGCTCTGTAGCTTGTAATAAAATTTTAATTCTTGCGGATTCACCTTCAATGGACAGACCATGTACTCTGCATGAACAGTGACAGATTCTCATGTGATATCCTTTATGATGAATTCAGCATTGGCTAAAGAACCCACTGTTGCTTTATACATTACTTTAAGGATTAGTGAAAACAGACTAATAAGTCAATTTTTCATGCTTAGTCAAAATAGGTTTCTAAATGCTTCTGTCAAGTAACTACAAGAAGCTTTTGGTTTTAGTCATAATATTTTTGTGAATTATAAGCAATTTTATTTGTTTAGATATGCAACAGTATCTCATTGTACTAATAGAGTGTTTTTCTATTTTTTTTAGATTTTGAGATATGCCTTTTAAATTGGTTTAATGATACATTAATGAGCAAGAATATACTTTTAAGTCTGTTAATTCTGTAAATAAAATTTTCCAAGAATATTTTTCTACATTTTGCTCTTACGGCCACATACAACAAACAAAAACATTTCATATTGACCTTTTAATTCACATTTTCTAAATAAAAAACCTCTGTGTTTTTCATTTTTATTAATACTATAAAAACCTGAATAAACACTTAAAACAATATAGAACGAAAAATTAAGAACTTTTTCAGTTGAGAATTGCACGAAGTCTACTTTGATGTTTAAGTCAATGACTTCTTTGTTCTTTTTGTTGGGAAGTCTGGATAGTCTATCTGCCAGTATCATCTCTTTGCCTGGTCGATATCTGATGACCATGTGATATTCTTGGAGTCTTAATAGCATTCGTTGAAGTTGGGGGAGGGGGCGTTGCTGTTAGGTTCTTGAGGCAAATCATTCCCAAGGGCTGTCGTCACTTTCAACTTTGAATAAACATCCATAAAAAAATTGGAGTAGATAGATCTTAATTGGAGTAGATAGATCTATCTATCGCCCGGTTTACACTCCACCCACGTCTATTGAACAGGTTAAGAGGCTGTTCCCTGTTTAGAATGTGGTTTCCGGCTTTCTCTTTTCCAATCCTCTCACTTTTTTTTCAATTGGAGTAGATAGATCTATCTATAGCCCGGTTCACACTCCACCCACGTCTATTGAACAGGTTAAGAGGCTCATCCTTTGTTCCCTGTTTAGGAGGTGGTTTCTGGCTTTCTCTTTTCCAATCTTTTCACTAATACGTAGCCCCCAGCACATCAGTGGTGTTACCGCCTTGCTCGGAATGATACGATTAAAAAAAATGCTATTGCTATAATATTTTAAATGTGTTGTTTAAAAACTCTGCAGTATTAATGTTCTTACGATGCTTCATGCTATTAATAGAGAGTTAAAGATCAAAGTTTAAGATTCATTAACAATATAGGGTCACCTAAGTAATGTTAAGTAAACTTGAAACCAGCAACTTAAAGACCCCAAAAAATCTAGGTAAACTGATCATGGTAACATATTTTAGAATTCACCAAAAAAAGTAAAACAAAATGTCACACAATATACACTAGTTACATTTGAAACTTGGTATGAGTCATAGACTAGATAGAAAAACAAATGCGCTATACTGCAGGCAGTTTGTTGTATTTGGCAAAGGTAAAGATTTAAAAAAAAGTGGCAGAAAACTGTTCAGGTTGATTGCTGTATGGGAGAGGGTGATTATCAGGGCTAGTTTGCAAACCACCAGTACTAGAGGGAAACATGTAAAAATTTAGCCATATGTTGCAAAGCAGCAGGCACACCTACGAGTTTCAAATCTTTTTTTTTTTTTTAATCATTTCACCACGCGCAAGGCGGAAACGCTACTGATGTGCAGGGGGCTACATAAATGTAAAAAGATTAATTAGAAAAGAGTGAGGAGTACAAACTAGTTAGAAAGGAACAACAGAAAGCTGAGAAAGCAGGTGCGATGACAGATACATAGGTGGAGAGAAAGGGAAGGTTATACGGGGGTGGGGAGAGAGCTAGAGTCCAGTGGTTAGTAGATGAGTATTGACTTTGCATTTAAATTTCTGGAGGTTGTAGCCGTCAGGAAAGCAAGAATACGGGAGCGAGTTCCACAGGCGGGAAGTGCGAGAGAAGAAGCTGCAAGAGTAGAATTGTCGTCTGCATTTGGCTAACCTGACTGTGAATGGGTGGGACCCAGTTGCCAGTCTGGTTGCACGGCTTGGAGGGAGTGGGAAAATCAGTGGTAGGTGAATCAGCTTGTCTGGATGGATTGGGTAGCAGTGAACCAACCACTTCAAGAAAGGCCAAACCAACTTCAAATGAACTTTACTTCTCAACTGCTTTCATTTTTTAAGTTCTTCTTGGGGAGATTTCTATCATTATAGTAGGAAGGAAAAGGCAGGAAGTAGTAAAAGTGTGAGCAAATATGAGATCACCCACCATCATTTTGGACTGTGGAGAACAGGGTGGTCTCACACACGCACACACACGCACACACACACACACACACACACGCTCACACAGATCTACATTACTGTGACTTTTTCTTTAAAAGAAAAAAATCTAAAGATAAAATTCATCCAGAAAGAAAAAGAACATTTTTTAAGTTCTATTTTTGAGGACCTGAAAATTTGACAGACCCTTTTCATGGAGTTCCTGACTGGCTGGTTCCACTCAAGGTTGATAATAGATGTAACAGCTTTTTAAATATTACCCTTTCCTGATTTAGAATGTGGTTAAGGGAGAATGGTTTTTCAAATGCTCACTCATTCTACTCTTAATTTAGGAATATAAAAAGAGGTTGGAATGAAAGAGTAATTTGAAAAATTAATTCAAAATTAATTTGTTTTTGAAACATAAAAAAATAAAAAAAAGAGAATGGAATAAAATGAAACAAACTAAATGGTAGGTGAAGGGTTTGGAATAATCGTGGGCAGGTTGAAAAAAAGTGAAAATTTAAATAGACAGGTCCATCTATTCCGGATGTGAGAGTACTTTTCTCTATTAACCATAATGGCATGTCCAAGAAATTTTCATCAGGAAATCTGGTAATAAAACATAGTACAGGGAGAAATTGACTCATGCCTTTCCAAAAAACGTTCATGCAAAATTAACTTAAACGATCAAAAGTGAAAAACTAGATAGATAGATAGATAGATAGATAGATATTGCTATATATATATATATATATATATATATATAGATAGATAGATAGATAGATAGATAGATAGATAGATAGATAGATAGAATTGCCGGAATTGTTCCTCCATCTACATCGGAGAAACAAGTAGAAATCTAAAAAAACGTATATATGAACACAAAAGATAATAATCTTACAAATGCATTAGTGATTCACAGAAATAAATTCAACGACAATTTCGATTTTAAAAATGCCACACTAATAAAAAGAGTAAACAATTTATTCAGAAGAAAAGTTCTCAAGAGCGCCGCCATCCAGTACTACCAAAATATTAATTTGCGCCCCGGATTTTTCCCAATCTCACCTTTACTTATGGAAATTATACTAAAACAGACTAACATACATAATAAAAATTTCAAAGAAAACGGTTGAATTCCCTTCATTTTAACATCTCGTGTCTTTGAGCTGCACATAAAGAATTTCTAAAACAGATTTACACTCGAAATAAACAGTTTTCAAAGAAAACGTTCAAATTCACATCATTTTAATATTTCGTGACTTTGCACCACACATGAAGAAATTCTAAAAACTAAAATATTCTGTTAATCTTTTGAAATGATTTGTGAGCGTCTTTGTGGTTACCAACACTGTTGTTTTTAGATACATAATTTAGAATAAAGCTCATTTCATCTTTTTGCCTTGATAAAGTCCATCACAGGACAAAACGCGTAGGCGATTTAAAATACAGTTTTCCTCTTGTCTTTATTTTATTTAACCATAGATAGATATAAATAGAAAGTTAAACTTACCTAGCTATATAGATAGACAGATAGATGGACATAAATGGAATGAGATAGAGTAAAATGTTGAAAGTGACATATTATAGACATAGAGAAAAGAAGTAGCAATTATATATATATATATATATATATATATGCAAAAACGCATTCACACGCGCATATATGCATACACACCTATTTTTTTCTTAACGCGTTCGCATTTATTAACGCGATCGTGAAGGAAGAAAAAAAGAAAAAAAACGTTACAGTCAACTTAACTATGTAAACAAGGACTTGGTCATCAGAACCCTATATGTAAAACCACAAATTTATTCTCCTGAAGTGAGTCAAGACTCGAAACATGTATTGCGTCACAAATATCATTTTGCTTGTATTATATTTTTAAACAACAATAAATATACACTTTAAATGAAACGTTCACGGCCTTTCACACTTTTTATTTTCTCTCTCTCTCTCTCTCTCTCTATATATATATATATATATATATATAGTTTTCATTCTCGCTTGATCATGTGTGACATCATGGGGTGTGATGCGACATTTGCTTTCAGCGTCTTAAATGCACGAGTTTGTTGTTTCTTGGAAATCTTCCATGAAAACAAAAACAGTTTGTCATTATGGTTTGTACGTGTTTAAATATATAATTGAATTGACATCTTTGAAAATGGCTTATGTAAGCCGAAAGCTCAGATTGGATTATTAAAAATCATGTATCAATATTGTAATTTTCTTTCTTCATTTAATGACAATGCTATTAAGCTTATCAGAGAATAAAAAAAAGAATTACATAAAATAAATAGACAAAACTTGTCTATATTATTTAATGAAACATGCATATATATATATATATATATATATATATATATATATATATATATATATATTCAGATGAAGACAACTTTATTAGAATACCGAGTCTTCTGGCTTTTACTTTTTTTAAGTGCTCCATAGATCGTAGAGCATTATCTAAGTAAATTTGTATTTCATTTAAAATTAATTTAATTTACATTGCGAAACAGAAATTTCAATGTTTCGAGATTTATCACGTCATCTGTCAATAACTATGAAGAAAATGATTCACATTTGAATAAAAAAAAATTAAATCCAAATGTAAACCATAAAATAAAAAAAAATAATAAAAAAAAATGGAAGGGATAGATAAAAAAAGAAAGTTATTAAGAATCCCAAACGCAAAGAGATAGGGTAGAGAGTAGAGAAAAAAAAATGAACAAAGTGACGAATTAAGAAGAAACGAAAAGAAAAAGATATGGTTTTATATAAAGAAAGAGATTCCTTATTTGGAAACCTGACCCAATACAATCATTTCTAACAACCGACCTGGAACAAACATCTTTTCCCATTTGGTCTTTTGCCAAATCAAATCCAAAGAGAGTGAGTAAGAAAACCAACATGGAGTAATGAGAAAAGAAAAGAGATCAGAAGAGCGAAAAATTTATAATTCACAAGCAAGAACGCAAATGTAAACCAGGAGGAAGTAGAGCGGTAGGCGGTGGAGTTTCAAATTCACGGAGAAATTTGCTCAAATTCTCAATGTATTGTACACGAAGATAAACAAAAAAAATAAACACTTGAGATATGCAAAATACTTGATATTTAACAGAGAAAAGACGGAAAAGCGACACCTAGAAACTGGGCGTCATTTATCGAAGGCAGTTTATTTACAAATTGATCAAAATGCCTGGTAGCAAAATTACAGGAGCGTAAATGTCCAACAAGGTAGAAAGACACTTGAGAGAGAGAAAGAGAGCGAGAGAGAGAGAGAGAGAGCGAGAGAGAGAGAGAGCGAGAGAGAGAGCGAGAGAGCGAGAGAGAGAGAGAGAGAGAGAGAGAGAGCGAGAGCGAGAGAGAGAGAGAGAGAGCGAGAGAGAGAGAGCGAGAGAGAGAGAGACTCAAGTAAATTTACATTGAAAAGTGTCGTCTGATCTATCAATAAAAATGAAGGCGTTATTAATAACAGCTAATAATTGGGCTACTAAAGAAAAAAATTGTCTTCTCTCATTCTATCTCTCCATATATATATATATATATATATATATATATATACTAAGCAATAAAAATTCTTATTATTAGTTGCTTAGTTTTAATTTACCGACGATTTTTTCTGAAGACGCGTTAGTCGAAACGCGTCTTAAATCTCAATCGTTGTGATACTTTTGTATCCAGTTTTATTAATAATATATGATCCCTTTTTTAAAATGTAATATATATATATATATATATATATATATATATATATATATATTAGTCATCCACGTACTCATCAGTGTAGCTAGACATTCACTTGCTTCTCGATCGATTTTGTGTCAGTCGGAGTCGCTAAACCCTAAACAATAGGAGCATGACAGAGGAATTTTAGCGTGTTATATACAAGCGGTGCATACACACGCCAGTCACCGAAAGAACTCAATTCATTTCTGAAGAGTAATGCTTAAATCGCTGAAGAGTAATGCTTGAATCGCTGAGTTGATATCTTTTTTAAACATTTTCCTCTCTAGAGATCTCAATCGTATATATATAATCTAAGCAAGTCACTAAAATGCAAAAGGTCACTGCGTGTTAGACAATATGAGGAACAAAACATAATATTAAGGAGACAAAACAATAAAAGAACATGAATTAGGTAGACAATGGTTCCATTTACATTTTGAAAGATATAATTTGACTGAAAAGCAATAGAAATTATGTTACATAGCGCCATTCCACTGTAATTTAGTGTCGCGCTTAAGAGAGAGAGAGAGAGAGAGAGAGAGAGAGAGAGAGAGAATGTGTGTGCGTGTGCGTGTGTGTGTGTGTATACGCGCGCATGCGTACCCTTATAGTCAGGTTGCCGGTGCTGTCTGCTGAAATATCGCCTTTAAATACCCACCAAGCCGAACTCAAAACATGAAATAGATTTCTGGGTAGCCAGTGTAATGACTGAATTATTCCAAAATAACAACTCCTCTCGTCCATGGAAATCCATTATTTACATTCATAATAAGTAAGGTTGCTCAGTAGGAGGTAAAAACTTGACTTCAGCAAGACAAAGACTGCTCATCGCTTGAGGGAAGAGCAAATATAAATAGCTTCTTTTTGAATTTATCTAGTCTGTAGGTCAAGTTCTGATGTATGTGAAAAGAAATCTCGGATGCATAACAGAAAATGAAAAGGTCATTGGATTTTTTAGTCAGAAGAATAGCAAAACCTAAATATAAAAGAAAAAAAATTAGGTTACATATATATAACCACAAAGCAGATGCGCATTGTAGTGCAGTGGATATCGACTCGAAACGACAAATCGGGGAGCCGAGTTCGAATTCCAGTTGAATTTATTGCATTCACTTACCCTTAAGAAAGGTATTAATCCGTCTTTTTCCTCCAATTATGGGTTAAATATTAGGACCGACTGGGTTCTATTGCCTTGGCTGTCAACCAGTCTAAAGCAAAAAAGCAATGGAAACCTACTGCGGGATAATCTTCTGTCCAGTCAGTCATGTCTCTTTCGAGATATCATCGCCCAAAGCGTGTATCATGTATGGCACTTAACTAACTGACTAATTCCCACAAAGATTTGAATCGTTAGTTCGTGCCAAGCAAAAACATAATTACAATATTTTATATTATTCAATAAAAATAAATTTACTATGTGTAAATTTATTATTTTCTTTTCATTAATTACTATTTTTTAATGGACAATAACATTTTTCCAGGCTTTCCTTCTACTGTCACAGTGTGTTCAGATCTGTACCTTCATTCATGCTGGATTCATGGGAATACAAGAAAGTTCCCTTACTGTTCTGAATTACGAATAATGGGTGTTATACTCGTCTTCTCAGAAGCGTACTTGATCTTTCAAGGCGAAACCACCCAACTCTAGAAATGATATATGGAGACCTACCAAGAGTATCAACCTTAGTTCAAAAGAGACGTGTCCAGTTTGCTGGGCATTGTGCACGTGCCACAGATGAACTTGTTTCCTCGTTTGTATTATGGAGGCACCCATCATCTCACAATCGATCTCGTTGAAATTAACCTTTCCTGACAGGATACATAGAGATACATCTATCGCCAATGAAGACCTTACAGGAGCTATGACAAATAGGGAATACTGGAAGGGTGTAGTGAGTTCTATCTCAGCCGAGGCCGCAGGATGATGATGATGATGATGATGATGACGAATTACCATAGTTCAGGTACCTCTGAAAAGTGGGGTGCGTCAGTGTTGCGTAGGGGTACGTGTTCCTTGAACGTCTTAAGTCACTAGTGTAGCGTAGGGAGCTGGTTAATGTTTCTTTGATTCGGCCTTGTGTCAGACTTAACCGAACTCCCTACAGCTTACAAGTTTTATGCAGAGTTATAATCATCAGAATGTTTTTTATCATCAGAAGGTTGGTTGTCGGCAGGTTGGAATATGTGGAATTGTGTGGAATAGTGTTGAATAATGTAAGAACAAAATATAAATTTTTCATATTAAAATAGAAATTTATTAAAAGGAGGAATAACAAGAATCCGTAGGAATTAATGTTCACTGAGAAAGTTAAGGTATCAAGAGTTCGAACAAAATGTCCGTAGTAGTAATTGCTGCAATAAATAAGGAGAAAGACAAAGAGGACAATGTCCGACTCGCTTGAAGTGGAAGTTACATTTTAGCGTTGCCTTTCTTGCTGATTCCATCTGACTGACTTGACTGATGTTGATGAAGTCATTTTATTGTAATCTAGATATTTTTGCACTGACACGCGAAGTGCTTTTGGTCTTGCAAGTCGCCCCCATTCATCAACAATCATTTTAACACCTACTTACGAAATCTGGTTTCGACTTTTTCTTTAAGCAGATTGTCAATCCTTTTTCTATTTAGGAAAAACCAGCATTTCACACGTCATTTTGAATTTTTATAAAAGTGAAGAAGAAGGTTGATTTTAATTAATTTCTCATCCGCTACACCACCAATCATTTTCGATATCTAAATTTTAGA
This sequence comes from Ascarosepion bandense, assembly GCA_037127315.1. Lineage (NCBI taxonomy): Eukaryota > Metazoa > Mollusca > Cephalopoda > Sepiida > Sepiidae > Ascarosepion > Ascarosepion bandense. The sequence continues at coordinate 8,382,260 of JBBBDQ010000118.1, read as the reverse complement.
TGAAATTTTTAAAAACAAAAAGTTTTTTGAAACCTTTATTGTAGCTTTAATTGATAGCTTTTCTTCTTCTTCTATAAACCCTGTCTTTTCAGGACGTAGGCGATCATGGTTTTCTACGTCTCCCTATCCCTGGTGACTCTTAGCACGCTCTCTCCTGTTACACCATGCAACCCACGTTCTATCATCCACCTGATTAGGTCCTTCAAATATGTTATCCGCTGCTACACACTATCTCTTTTTCCCTCTATCTGGCCTGTTAGTATCAGGTTCTCCAAGTCCTCTTTCCACATTGCATGTCCCAGGAGATTCAGCTGTCTCTTCCCGATGCTCAGTATTAATTTCTTTTTTGTTTCCATCATTTCCAATACCTCATCATTGCTCACATGCTCGATCCATGGTATTCGCAGCATCCTTCTGCAGAATCACATTTCAGTTGCTTCAAGTTTTTCCTTCGTCTTTGATGATATTGTCCAGCATGATTAAATTCACAACTTCCAGTAAGCAAAATACTCTGGTTTATTTCAAACAGAAATTATATTGGTTGGAATTTAAAATTTTTGCTTTTAATCTTTCAAATTTTCGGTCATTTTTAAGTAGGTACCTCCACTATATCACAAAAAAACAAAAAAAAAAACAAAACATAGTCTGAATATAAAAGCCCAAACTTAATAAAAACGAGCAATTTCCATCAAAATGTTTATATTGTTACGAAGAGGAAAAATCAAAGTAATTTTTAATTATTTTGAAAAACATTTTAATCTCTTCTAACCTGTTCGAAATTTTGGTAGAAAATCTTGTTTTGATTTTAATTAGTGGGTAACCAAAACGTTACGAGAGTTTACAATGGAAAACGTAATAATTACATAACTCAGTTTTTTTCCGGTGACAAACACATTAATTTGGAAATTCTCGCAAAAAATCAAATAATTGTCAGAATTTAGTGAAACTTCTAGTACTCATTCACAAAGGAATGAAATTATTTTTGAAATTATGATTTTCTAAAATTCTTAGTTAATATATATTTTTTACATCTATTAACCCACTCCACGTAATTCCATGAAATTATAATAAATTTTACATTGTTGTAGTAAATGGTTTTATTAGTTAAACGTAGGACTCAGTGGAGATTATAAATCATCTCCCTTTTTTAATTTGGTCTCTGTTTCCGAAAATTCGCTTCGAATAGTAAAATAAAAAATGCAATAAAAGTCTGATATTATTTAATTCGATAAGCGTTTAATTGCTTGAGTAAATAATAAAAAATAAGGACATCATAGTCTGAAGAAAAAAGTCGATTACCATTGAAATTTTAAAAGAATTTTCATTTTCTTTTAATTATAATAATTTATAAAGTTTCAAAAATGTTTTAAAAATACTTTAAAGATATATTGCAGTTAGATTTTTATGTTAATAAATGAAGATTAAATTGCCTATCGAAAATTGAAAAGTTTAATACAAATCGTTTGGCCTTCATATTTTTAAAATAATTTAAATTTTTTTATGTGTATTTGAAGTTTGTTTTTACATGGTAATTTCTATGTAAAAATTAAAAGGTCAGAGCTTCCTCCCCTTTTACCAAAATAAATTTGTACAATTTTTCACTTGTGAACGCAATACATTTATCTCATCTGTAATCAACAACTTGTCAACATGTTTGATATAAGGTGGATAGGTCAAAATGTTAAACTTTGGGATTAAGAAATAGATTTATTCTAAATCTTACTATATAAATAAGTAATACTTAGGTAAATTAGATTAGTTTAACGTGAACTTTTCTAATTTTACAAAAAACTGTGTCACAGATGGTGTATTTTATTTTTGCAAGATTTTTAAAACCGAGAATTAACTTTTGTTTACAAATGTGTCGATCGCTTAAAAATGGCCGAAAAATTTAAACATTAAAAAGAAAATTAAAAAATTTAGATTCCAATCAAAATAATTTCTGTTTGAAATACACCAGAGTATTTTACTTATTCGAAATAGAAAATTTAATCATTTAGCTTTCAATTAAACTAAAATAAAAGTTTCAAGAAAAATTTTTATTTCTAAGAATTCAATTTAAAATTTAGGTATCGAACATGACTGAAGGTACCTATTTTTAAGCAACAGATACTTTGCAAAAAAAGTTAATTCTCTTTTTTAAAAATTTTGCAAAAAGAAAATGTACATCTATAGGATACAAATCCTATATCACCCAACAATTAACTAAAACGCAAAAAAAAAAAAAATTGCAATACAGGGTTAGAACGACTTAAAACATTTTGGAAAAACCCAGACTAAGGCAAGTTTCACAAGTCAGTTTAAAAACTAAGATTCTAGATTCTGATTAGATAGGAAATAGAAAATGCATGTATGACGCCAGTCATTTTTTTTTCTGCACCTAAAATGAAAATGCTCCTGAAGCCAGTCACATAACTAAAATTCACTACTTAAACCACATCTGTTGACCAGTCAAAATACTCAGAATGAGAGCGGTATCTGGAAGCATCTTGTCACAATGTAAGAAAAAAGTTCAAGCTGACTCGGACACACCCTACATATTTGGTGACCCCGCAAAGAACACGCACCCTACAGAATGGTGACCCCTAAAAAAACACACACAAAAGAATTCTAATAATCACAATTTGGTTAATATACACAAAAATATAATTAAACCATCAGGAAAACAGAGCTGAAGTTTTTGGGACATGGGTTGAGGAAGGAAGGCTCGGAGAATCTGATACTCACAGGTCAGATAGAGGAAAAGAGAGACAGGTGAAAGCAGCGGATAACTTATTTGAACGGAGTGAGCAGGTGGATGACAGAGCGGGGTTTTGGTGGGGTAACAGGAGAAAGCGTGCTAACAACTACCAGAGATAGGAAGACGTGGAAGGCCATGATCGCCTACGTCCTGAAGGGACATGACACATAGAAGAAGAAAATATGGAGGGAATGATGGTGATTTGCTGCAGCGCAAGGGATATACCTGATCCTAGCCGTGAAGGTTAAACCTGGTGGAACCAGGGAATGTAGTTTGTACGAAAATGTTCTATGGTAGAAGTGATAGATCAGTGAGAGGTTCACCACTTACCGCCTGTGACATAGAGAGAGAGAGAAAGAGAGAGAGAGAGAGAGAGAGAGAGAGAAAGAGAGAGAGAGTGTGTGTGCGTGTGTGTGTTGTTTTAGGGTTGAAAATAATTCGTCACCCACAAGTGTTCTGAGACGGTTTTGAACTCTATCAAGGCTGGAATGTAAGAATTAGGCAGCTTCCGACCGTCTATGACAACAGTAGTCCATTTTTGACCTGATGTGATTCTTGAAAGGTAGAGAATAGCATACGGAGTCAGGTACTTACTGGAGTGCTACAGGGAACCGATCATTTTACCTGCTGCTAGGAAAGTTGATTCACTATGGCGTGCTAGGCAATTTTTCTAGTCAGAATCTATCTTAATATATTCGTAATTAAAGTTACTCGTCGATATTTTTATAAGTTTAAGAATAAAAAAATTATGCTTCTATGTTTATAAAATGGTAAATGATAAATATTTCATTACAGTTGGTTCACATATTTTTAAAATATTGTAAATATAAATCAGTTCTTACAAATAAACAATCTAAGTGCTTAATATTTTTGCAAAATCTCAAGAATAAAGAAAATGATTTACGATTTGCTTTTTCAGAAATATAAAATTTGCCAAGAGAGACAAAAGTGTACACAGTAATGGTAGTATCAAAAGAATAAACGTCCTTCTGAAACACTATTCCATGTGATGATTATTAAACCCTTTTTGTCGTGATATGTGCGTTGTGGTGCAGTGGATATTGACTCGGAACGAAAAATCGGAGAGCCGTGTTCGAATTCCAGTTGAATTCCTTGCGTTCACTTGCGCACAAATACCCTTGGGAAAGGTGTTAATCCGTCTCTTTCCTCCAATTATGGGTTAAATAATAGGACAGATTGGGTCCTATAGCCATGGTCGGTAATCAGTCTACTGCAGAAAGCGATCGAGACATGATCGCCCAAAGCGTGTATCACGTATGGCAATTAACTGACTGATGTCTGAAACGTTCCACCTCAACCATAAAGAAATTATAAAATAAACTGAGGGTTGATCAGATTTGGGTAAATGTGTCGGGCAGGAATCTTCTCATTCGCCGCCAACTCCAAAAATAAACAATTCATGCCATATTTTATCATGCTTCTAAACTGAAAAAGTTATAAAGCTGACAAATCGAATATACTGATGAGAAGACATAAAAGTTTTTCTTTTCCCTATAAAGGTGAAGATTCTCGATTTAATGAAGTAAAAAAACATGCTATCGTCGGTTGCATCAGGTCGACCTTATGAATGCATTTTCTGTAACCCAATATTTATTACAACATATGTTTGTAATCGTTCTATATTATTACTAGCAGTAGAGCCCGGCGTTGCTCGGGTGTAATGAAAACTTTAAAACGAATCCATGGTGCTGTAGCTCAGACTCTTTGGACGTTGACACGAAAGACTAAAAAGCAATAGTTGTTTCCAGTTAAAGCGAAACCGTAGACTGAAAGAAAAATGAATGGATTAAGTCAAATTTTGATTTCCTGGTATCGATATCAAATAAGTCCTCTAAGTAAATTGTATCATGACTGAGGCTAAGAATTACAATTATACCTACTTAGAGCCAAACCCGAAACAAAAACTAAAATAAAAGGGCTGAAACCCCCCCCCCAAAACAGACATACAGGCAGACAAAGAGGCACACACACAAACATCTTGCCTGTTATATATATATATATATATATATATATATATATATATATATATATATATATATTATCGATTTTCTGCACTATTGTAAGAACTGCAACCTTGAAACTTCTGAATATCATTTCTTATGTCTTTGTCTATGAGTGTATCAAATTTGATTAAAATCGGATCACTCTTTCTATAACCCGATTTTTTCGATTATCGATTTTCGATATTTATCGGGGGTACCTCAACACAAAACCTAGCTAAGAACACTCGCAGATGCTCATAGTACAACTGCGTCAATTTTCAAGAAAATCGGTTCAGCCGTTTCGGAGTCTATAGGCAACGGATACACACACACAAACACAGTCAGACACACACAGAAACAAAGTTCCATTTATAAATAAGTTTGGATTGTTATTTCATTGTAGGTATGCGTACATACAAACCTTTCAGTAATATGCACTATTTCAAGTGTCTGCGGACGAGGTAGGACTACATATATATTACTCAAAGACAATGCACAGCACCACTCGTTCTATTTATATATGGTCAATTAAATAAGGACTGAACATAGACCCCATTTTAAAATGAGAAATATTAAAAAGATGTACAAAGTTCAAAGCTGGCCAGAAATTTTGCAGGTTATGTGGGAAAGAAAAACTTGCTATATATGTTTCATAATAAAAGTTTTCCTCTATTTGTGTTTGGTGTCCTTTTTTTCTTTTTTTTTTTTTTGGTCACGTGGGTTATTGAGTTCCCTTTATCCCGTCGTTGTTATTTTCCTCTTCATCCAACTTTCCCTGAAGATCCATTTAGGTGAAACCTTGTTAGGTTTTTTGGCTCACTAGGTTTATTTGCTTATTCTGCTCTGCCTTAGAATTGATAGCTTTTTTGTTATTGATTACTCGTCTCGGATTTTTCTTTGGGCTACGTACTGGCTCGGTCCAAATCGCTTTGGCTGATGTTCATGTGCTTAGCTCTTTCTTTTTTTACAACCATTTTTTCCTTCTGCGTATATACACGGAGGACTTTTCGAAACAAATATAGTGATAAGTTTGCATATATATATATATATATATATATATATATATATATTGTGTGTATTTTGGCAGCATTTTTTCATTAATGCAGGTTTCATTGAATAATATAGACAAGTTTTGTCTATTAATTTTGTGTAGGATCCATTCATACCGTCTGATATACTTGATGGTGATGTCATTGAAAGAAAACAAAAAATCACAGTATTTGTTGAATTTTTTATCGGGTCTAAGCTTTCGGCTCACATAAGCCATTATCAAAGAGTAAATATTAACACACAGTAAACATAGAACATTTAAGCTATTAACAATAAAGATAATTGAATTGAAAATATAAGTCCATCCCTACCGTGGCGGATGGCCGAAGACAGTGACAAAATAGTGGTGTTGTGGTCCCTGGTCTGATTACAGACATTTGAGTACGTTGTTGGAAATATCGAAATTGATTGTATTCAAACCAGGTTTAAACTGTTTAATGTAGAGTGCTTCGAGGATTTTTAGTTTCTGCTTATTATTTTCTTGTTTGAGTATGTACGTGTTATCAATAAGCGTTTTTCTTAGAAGTGTGCGTTGATAACCGTGTTGTTCTAAATGACGGAATATATTTGAATTTTTATTTAAGTGCAACGTCAGACGCCGTGAGAGCGAATTTGTGGTGTGGCCGATGTAGATATTATTGAGGTTGTTAGAAATACATTCTCTAAATGGACATATGAATTTATATACTACATTGGTTTTTTTGCAAATCACTAACGGTGGGGGAAGAGTCGTTGCGGACAAATGAATTAGATGTAGTGGATTTAGTGTAATATATAATGAACTTAATTCTTTTGTTAGAGTCTGTCGGAGAAATATTAGTATTTATGAGTTTTTTTAGGATGTTTTCATCTAGTTGGTAGTTGGTGTGCATCTGGCTACGGTATAAGAGAGTGATATGTTTAGGATTGGTTGGGTTAGTATCATGTGTTGTTTTTTCCATGTTAAGCTTTTTAAGAAAATAATGTATTTGTTCATCAACTATGTAGTTGGGAAAATTATTATTGATGAGTGTCTGTTTTATGTTTTTTAGTTCACTGTAAAAGATCTGATTTGTAGATGAATTGACTTTTGCACGATATAATAGATTTTTTATGATGGCTATTTTGTAATAGTGGGGGCATTCACTAATATAATTGAGTGTGGAGGAATTTTTATTAGTGAGTTTTTGATACGGTGAGATAGTAAATTTATTGTTGTCAGTGTTAATATATCAAGAAAAGGAATTTTGTTATCTTTGCTAAGTTCATAAGTAAATTTTAAAACTGAGTTATTTTGAAACTGTTTTTGAAGTTGTAAGATTTCATCAGTATTTTTAATTGATATATATATAGATTAAGACCACATTTAGCGGGGATAGTTATTTATTTCAGCATGTCAGTTCGAGACATTGATTGTCAACCCCAGTCATCCAAAGAATGGAGAAAAATTCTCGTCCGGGAGCAAGTTTCCCGGATTAATTACCAATCTTATCCTGTTTTTTTTAGCGGTATATCTATCTATCTATCTATCTATCTATCTATCTATCTATCTATATATATATATATATATATATATATAAGTATTATTATTACTAGGATCTGCTTTGCAATTGTACCATCAAGTCGCTTCCTTTTTTGGGATTTAAATATTAATAATTTCTCATATATTTCGCTAGAATAAGAGTTAAAAAAAGTGTTTATGTATATACACTACCGGCCATAATTATTAGGATTCCCCAGTGTTTTTAAAAATTATTTCTTACTATTTTTTGGTATTTATTGCCAAGTGAGTAATTGTATATGAAAATAGAATGGTTCTTTTGTTAATATTGCAGAATAACATGTGCATCAAATGAATTTATAAATATTTAATAATTATTTATTATAGTTTCATCAATGAAAGCATGAAGAAAATTTAGGGTGATTCAGATAAATTCATCTTTGCTTTCCTGCATAGTAAAATTTTGCAAAGTATTAATAACAAAAGAGCCATTCTATTTTCATTTGGAATTATCCCCTTAAAATAGTATGAAATACATCCTTTCTTTTAAAAACTGGGGTCGCCTAATAATTATGGCCAGTAGTGTATATGTGAGTATATGTGTATATACATGTATATATACTAGTATATGTGTCTATGTGTGTATATACTTGTCTGTGTCTGTGCATATCTGAGTATCCAACTATTTGTATATGTGTGTGTCTATCTATGTTCACGGTTTCATATTAAAATAACTTTACAATAATCTAAATCTTTTGCTTTGTTAAACTTAGAATTTAAAATTCGTAGTGACTATTCGATTAGTAATAGTGATCGCTATTTTAATCAGATATTAACATTAGTGCTTCAATAAATTGTTTTTATAGTATGTTCTTATATTCCTAAAAGTAAAATCACTTGTATTTTGGTTAGTCACAAGTGACAATGTAACAATATCGCCCTGATTAAATGGGTCTAGCTAGTTTTGAACCTTCTAAAACATGATGTGTCCCAAATATAGGACGAAACGGCCGTCCAGTGCTTTCTGCATTCTGTTGAGGTCGAATAAAAGCTCGATGAATTACTTACTTAATATTTCAAATTCTCCTACAACTTCTCATATATATATATATATATATATATATATATATATATATATATATATATATATATACATATATTTGTTTGTGGAAAATCCTTCCATTTGTTTGCTTCCCTGATATTTAAAATCTTCATAAGTTTATATGCAACCTCTATCTCCTTGATTTGCATTCATCTCTTATCCTTTATTCGACATCTCCTGTACCTTGTATTTTTCTCTCTCACTATCATCTCCCGCACAGCAGTGGTTGTCTTGCCTTGTTTGGGATGACATTATATATATATATATATATATATATATATATATATATATATACACGCTCTCACACTCCGATTGAGCACTATGCAGGAATAGTAGACTTTGGAAAAACAGTAGCTACTCACCCATTTACGCATCGTTCATTCAGTAATGAATTAGAACACACTCGGCTACTGACGTGTGTATTCATTGTATATAACACGCTAAAGTCCGCCTCTCTCTACCGAGCGCCCATAGATCAGTGTTAGAATCACTGATCTCAATTCGGTCGGGTTTCAATCCTGGCTAGAAGCAATCGGATGTCTAACCGTGCTGATGAACTGTCATATAGCGAAACAGATCTGTCTGCAGATAACTATATATACATAACCAGATCTGTTTCGCTGTTTCACAGCGACAGATCTGTCTATATATATATATATATATATATATAGTCATCCGCAGACAGATCTGTTTTGCTTTATATATATATATATATATATATATATATATATATATATATATATATAGTAGTGGCCATAATATATTGAATGGAAACAACAAAGACATAAATATGTGTATTATTTAAAAAAGTAATGCATGATTAGCAATGAAATTTTTACCGAATAAAGATTGGTGTGTAATGCATAAATATTATACAAAGTTATAAATATTATACAAAGTTACAAAAATTTACAGAATAGTTTTTTTTTTTTTAAATGAAGATTAAACGGAACAAAGGAAATAAGTTAATGGACAAAATTTAAGGAAAGATGTTAATAATTTGCATAAACTTTTAATTTACATTGTTAAAAAAACTCGATGGAGCTTTTCAACAATAAGTTAAAGTTCATCTGTCATTAGGACTTTATTTTTAAGCAATAGGGCAAATTCTAAACTCATAACTCTCTCTTTTGAAGAAAAAACTCATTATCGCTAAAACAAAGTCAATGTCAGAAATTTCTGATATTTTTCATAGGTCTAAAATGTCGTTCATCATGTAATTAGCAGGTATAAAACAGATAAAACGTTAAATGCAAAGGGAAGATCGAAGAATTGTTAGAATATCTACAAAAAACCGTTTTGAAACTGCTACATCAATTGCCCGTAAATTTAATGAAGACACAGATAATAAGATCTTAAGAAAAAAGTTTGCTAGCAGGTTAAAAATTGCAGGATTGCATGCCCGTACCCAGCTTGGAAGCCTCTCATTTCAAAGCGAAACCAAAGGGCATGCCTAGAGGATGCGAGAAAACGTGTTGTTTGGACTGACGCACAATGGGATACAGTTCATTTCAGTGATGAGTCCAAGTTTACTATATTTGGTTCTGAGGGCAAAACTTACGGACGCCGTAGAACAGATGAAAGCCTGTCTTCTCAATGTGTCAAGAAAACCGTTACGTTTGGTGGCGGCAGTGTGATGATGTGGGGAATTATTTCATTTGCAGGAGTTGGCCCTATCATCCGCGTACATGGCAATATCAATGCTGAGATTCACAAAATGCTTCTTCAGCAGCATGTGGTACCAAGATTACACCATAATCTTTATGAATCTTCTATTTTCACGCAGGACAATGCACCTTGCCAGAAGATTATGGCTTTATTTGAAAAAGAAGAAATCACCCTAATGAAGTGGCCAGCCCAGAGCCCCGACCTGAATCCAATAGAAAATGTTTGGAAGATAATTAGAGAAAGGGCTTAGAAAAGAAACCCGAAAAACTAGGATCACCTATGGAAGTTATTGAAAGACGAATAGGGGGGGGAATTACCGCTGATTTTTGCAAGAAATTAATTAGATCATGTGGTCGATGATGCAGAGAAGTCATTGAAAATAAGGGGATGTTTACCAAATATTAAATTTTGTTAATTTGTCCACAATCATGTATTAAAAAGATCGTTCCTTAACTTTTGTCCAGTAGCTTATTTCCTTTGTTCCATTTAATCTTTATTTTTAAAAAAGCTATTATGTAAATCTTTGTAACTTTGTATAATATTTATGCAATACACCCTAATCTGTATTCGGTAAAACATTCATTGCTAATCATGCATTACTTTTTAAGTAATACACATATTTATGTCTTTGTTGTTATCGTTCCTTATATTATAACCTCTACAGTATATATATATATATATATATATATATATATATATATATTAGGGTGAGTTGTGATAGTTTTGTGGCCAAGATTGTTGTTTTTTGTCAGCAGTTTTACTGATGAAATAAATTTTGGCAAGTAGGTTTTTATCGTAAAGTGTTCGATATCGGGGTGGATATAGAGCGTTATATATATATATATATATATATATATATATATATATATATAGTGTACCGAGGCTGCAGATAATTTTCTAAACATAAAATTTTACTAGGCAACGACAACAGTTACCAAAAATAGCAAACGCAGTTCGTAAATTTGTAATACGGGTCTATGACTTCACAGTTCGTGAGAGCTCAAAATGATAACAGAACCATATATTTAAATGCAATGTAATGTGTTATGACCAAATTTTTAACGTGATTTTATTAAGTGTGGGTTGTTTGGATTTAATGTAGATGGCCTCCAATATGTAAAGATTTTATGTCAACACAAGATAAAATCATCACTGATGGTGTATGTTTTTATGTTAACGTCCTTGTAACCTCCCTGAAGATGGTTCATATGAGCTGAAAGCTTAAAACCAACTTAATAAAAAATTATCCAAATGTTAGAGAATTTTTGTCTTTATTTTCACCTGAAATTATAGCCAAAATACGATGTTCAGAACGGCTCATGATTTAACATAATAGACATTCATTGTCTCTTATATTTAACAGTATATGCTTAGAAAAATTATATATATATATATAATAATAATAATAACTACATAGACTCTGTAAGTATACCGGCCGTAAATTTATACTAAAATAAACCTCCGAAAAAACCATTAACAAACAGAACCTAAATCCGTGACAATCCGGTGTACTAAGACGTCGGATAAATGGGCGGGGGGGGAAAGAAACCCGCGGAACAAGAACAAAACATTCAATACTCCGCAGTAAAGAAAAAACCCCAAACGGAACCAAACACAAGAAAAAGTGCTCAATACAAAGTACGAAAGAAAAGATACAATAGTAGAGCAAAAACACAGCCTTTGCCCTGACGATCCGTAGTGTGAAACCGCGGTAGGTTTTGGATCACTTTAGATTTTTCGTGTGTATATATATATATATATGTGTGTGTGTGTGTGTGTGTGTGTGTGTGTGTGTGTATTCACAATGCGAATAGGAATGTCTTTATTTGTCAAAAAACAATTAAATATTTATTTTAAAAAATCATATTACGTTTAGAGTAATAATAAATATTATCTAATTGAAAGTTTCCAGCTGAATTAATGGATTTTTAATAAGAATTTAAATTGAAATTTGTTTCTTTAATTTTATGCTTCATTTAATACAGTAATTAAAATGATTTCCTTTCGAAAATATAACTTAAAAAAAATTCCGCTTCATCTTTTTCAATAATATTAATTGTTTTTTTTATGTTCCAGTTCTATGGTAGTTGTTGATCACTAGCAATTCTACGATTCATATATGGCGAACCACAATATTGCAGTACTGGGTTCAAAAGATTCCAGTTCGTTTTGCATTCAAGTGAATTCGTAGCGTCAGTGTTATTCCATCATAAAATATCCCCCCCGTGACTGCCTTCAGCTTCGCGTAAATGGCGTCTTTTATCGTATGTCGTCCAAAATGGCCGTATATTTTGTAAAGACTTAACTTAGGTATTCATATATTCGCTTTTAATTATTTCATTTCCAATTTTATTCATAATAGTTTAGAAGGAATCTGTTTATTAGTTAACAACGACAAAAAATGGATTCTACATTTTATGACCACTGACATCAAAACTATAAATATCCTGTTAAAATGATGGCACAGTTTGGTAAGTCAATATGATTATTAGATTTTAACATGTTTGTTTTTAAATATTTATTTGCGATTATTATATTATATAAATATATAGGATCGTCCTGGATATGACCATAAACTACATCCGGTAACAAGGCCTCTGATCGGGAGATTGGATATTTCGAGAAGCGTGGAACTATCTCTTATTGCTGTTCCTAGGTTCACCTAACCAAGGGTGGTAGCACCTGTTAGTACCCCAGCTATGGACAAACAAAATCAACAGTATACTTTTATAGTACAATTACCGACAATATTTTTTATGATCTCCCAAATAACCGTTGTGCAAAGTAATTGAAACAAAACGAATAATGTTTACCTAGGATTTTTCACATTTTCCCTGATCGCGTATACGTAGTCTCTTGGCGTTGTTATACTATTCTCACCGTATTTTCCTTTACGTTTTGGACTGATTTATCCAGTTTTTGCTTCGCCTTGATAACACGACTGATAGTTGAAAGTCTGGCATCAACAATATCCGCGATCTTTCTGTAAGGCTCGACAGTGTGTTACTGCAGCGTTACAATTTTCATATGCTTCTTTGCAGTAACGTCCATCGCAGACAATGGTTGCAAAACAACTAATCAACAACCGAATATGGGCGTAATAAAAATCTGATGCAATTACAGATGACGCAATATTTTTCAAGGCCAAGCAAATTTCATCATACATCCCGGAATAGATTTATACTGCTTCACACCGCTGCAAATGACCTAATCTGAGGAAAAACAGAAATCGATTACACGCTGTCACTCCAGTAGGTCTAAAACTGATCGTATGTTGAAAGCAGTTTTTTCAATTAATTTGCACAATGGTGTATATATCTAAAGACAGTCAGTTAATTGCTATATATGATACAGGCTCGGGCGATCATATCTTGAAAGAGACATGACTGACTGGGCAGAAGATTATCCCGCAGTAGGATGCCATTGCATTATTCGGTAGACTGCTTGCCAGCCAAGGGTACATACCCAATCTGTCCTATTATTTAACCCATAACTGGGAGGAATAGACGGATTAATACCTTTCCCAAGGGTATTTGCTCTGGAATTCGAACTCGGCTCCCCGATTTCACGTTCAGAGTCACGTTCAGCACCACAACGCACATCCGCTGATGGCATCTAAAGACACACAACGTATAAAATTATCTACAAACTATTTAGATTTCCATTATTTACATTATTCGGACTATTGTCCTCATCTTTGACACATGGCCCAGTGGATATAGACGCTAGTTAGTTCCTGTGACTTGACCCAAAGAGTCGTCAGTTCAATAACAGGCTAGAGCAGTGGTGAACAAGTAACTTGCAGGTTTAGAGTGAGATAACTCATGATTTCCAATCAAGGCTTTACGCAAGGAATGAGGATGATATAGCCCAGTGTGTGTAATAAAGGTTCCGTTGTACTCTCCGGCCTTCTTCAGTTGCTCGGAATTTCGACCCGAACCCTTTATTATAATCACTGAGGTATATGAACAATATTCTCTGTAAAAAGCCTCGATTGGAACTCATGAGTCATCTCCCTGTTACAAGTTACATGTTCACTACTGCTATCGCCTGTAATTGAAGTCACAACTCTAAGAATCAAGTCAAGAATTAACCAACGACTATATCCAATGGGCCAGGTGTCTTTAATTCCTAGCATCTGAAGAAGGCCGGAGCGTACAACTGCTGAAACGTCGTACAAATGGCAACAAAGAAGAGAACAATAGAATAAATACTGTAAATAATACGTCATCTCAGAAATATAGACAAATAGAATGATTTATTATAAAACGTCGTACAAATGGCAACAAAAATGAGGACAATAGTCTGAATAATGTAAATACTGTAAATACTACCTCATCTCAGAAATATAAACAAATAGAATGATCTATTATAAAACGTCGTACAAATGGCAACAAAAATGAGGACAATAGTCTGAATAATGTAAATACTGTAAATACTACCTCATCTCAGAAATATAAACAAATAGAATGATCTATTATAAAACGTCGTACAAATGGCAACAAAAATGAGGACAATAGTCTGAATAATGTAAATACTGTAAATACTACCTCATCTCAGAAATATAGACAAATAGAATGATCTATTATAAAACGTCGTACAAATGGCAACAAAAATGAGGACAATAGTCTGAATAATGTAAATACTGTAAATACTACCTCATCTCAGAAATATAAACAAATAGAATGATCTATTATAAAACGTCGTACAAATGGCAACAAAAATGAGGACAATAGTCTGAATAATGTAAATACTGTAAATACTACCTCATCTCAGAAATATAAACAAATAGAATGATCTATTATAAAACGTCGTACAAATGGCAACAAAAATGAGGACAATAGTCTGAATAATGTAAATACTGTAAATACTACCTCATCTCAGAAATATAAACAAATAGAATGATCTATTATAAAACGTCGTACAAATGGCAACAAAAATGAGGACAATAGTCTGAATAATGTAAATACTGTAAATACTACCTCATCTCAGAAATATAAACAAATAGAATGATCTATTATAAAACGTCGTACAAATGGCAACAAAAATGAGGACAATAGTCTGAATAATGTAAATACTGTAAATACTACCTCATCTCAGAAATATAGACAAATATATATTTAGATTTCGTCATTAAATAATGTATAGAGCTTGATATGATGTAAAAAACAACAACTAAAATATGTAGGAAATCAGGGACGGGCGCTAATCGAAACGTTGCAGTAATAAATATGATGATGAAGGTGGTTCGATTGAGGATAATTGTAAAATAATAAAATCTACAACTTGACTGATGTCCAGAAGGCTATTTTTGTAATGCGATATTCCTTCAGGATTTAAATTATCACGAATCAAAATAGATTTTTCTTTATCATCTTTGACTTGCTATGGCTTCTTGGAAAATATGATGAGGTGCCTACCCACTGCCATCTTAACAGTTTTAGTATGTAAAGTTTTACTTCTGTTAGACTGGCTCCAAGTCAAAACTGTATAGTCCAGACTTCCCTGCTATATAATCTGTAGTTGGGGTTAAAAAACCCATATTTATGGGGTTTTTTTTTATTTTATTAAAGGCATTTTTTGTGAAGTTGGATACAAATATTAGCCTGAAATTTGAACTCGTCTCGCCGTTTCGGTTTTTGATAGGCTGATAACCGTCACACTTCTTGCACATAGGGTTAATCTTTTGTAAAAAAAAATAGTGACATAATCTTATGAAATTAATTTTGTAATTTCGTTTTAATATTGTATTGTATTTCCTTCTAGTAGGTAATATTTTACAAATTAATAGTTTCACCCGAAGAAGAACTAAGAACGTAAAAACTAAAAATAACGTAAAAGATAGAATATTAACGACAATAAAATATAACTATTTTGTTGGTGGGGAGGGAAGATGAAATAACAGAACGTGTCATATTTAAATACAAAAATATTTCTAAGCAGAAAGAATAGAAATAAAAAAGCATATACGAACGAGTATAAACAGTCATAAACTGGGAACTGTTCAACCGACATGCGCTCGTTTATTTATAGAAATGATAGCACAAATCGGAGACTGTCGTAAAAATACTAAGGGACTTTGCCGGCCACACAGACCAAACTATCCAAGTCACAATATAAGGATAGTTCTATGCAAAAATGGAGAGGCTGTCACATAGTATACGTTGCTGTGATTAAGACGAAACAATGTGAGAAACTATAAAATAAAAGAATCTTTTACTGGAGATGGAAAAATCCAGAATATGAAAGCGAGGCGTATGGTGTTGATAATGGGAAACTTTTAAAAGAAATAAACGTAGGGAAAAAGGGTCATTCAATAAATAAGGTGAATTTTTCGGTGTAATGACTTCTAATACAGATAGAAACATACTTTTTTCTTTAATTTTCTTCCTTTAATTCTTTTTCAAATGGATTAATTTTTTTTTTTTTTTTTTTTTTTTTTTTTTTTTTGCAGATTGAAAAATAACTTTGAGAGTTTTGGAGATTAACAAAAATGGCCGACCAAGAAGCATGCTCCAGGACTGAACAGACGTCAGTTTTTGGTTGCTAAAGGGTGCAAACCAGTTGAAATTCATAAGAGAATGTCAACTGTATATGGTGCCACATGTTTCAGCCAAAAAAAAAGTGTCTACAAGTGGGCTAAATTGTTTAAAGAAGTTTGTAAGTGACGATGAAGTCAAAAGTGCTGTGAGCGATTGGCTTAGACATCAGTCCAAAGATTTTTACGCTGAGGGAATACAGAAGCTTGTGCACAGATGGGAAAAGTGTGTGACACTGCTGGGAGACTAGGTTGAAAAATAAAAATAAAAAGTAAGCTTCTATCTGTATTAGAAAAATTCACCTTAGAAAAATTCACCTTATTTATTGAATGAGCCTCGTATATGTATCAAGTATTCAAGAAATATTGAAATATTCGAAAACTTGGCGTTGAGAAAGGTCCTGTGAATTTGAGATTTACTGTCAATCAATTCACAGCAGTGTTTCTGTTATATACTCCTTCTATGTGCATTCTGTTTGAATCATTATATCGGGGCATAAACTGCTGCTTCTTTTCGGTCGACGAAAACAATGCTGCGACCAATTCGACGTCTGACATAAGTAACGGACCATAAAAACTGCTATCCATTCGGCAAGTATCTGCACAAACCAAACCAGATTCTCAGATAAATCACGAAATTAAGATCTTCTTCTTCTTCTTCTTCTTCTTCTTCTTCTTCTTCTATGTGCCCTGTTCTTTCAAAACGTAGGCGATCATGGCTCTCCACGTCTTCCTATCCCTGCTAGCTCTTAGCAGGCTTTCTCCTGTAACTCCACGCAACCCTCGTTACGTCATTCTCTTGATCAGGTTCTTCAAATATGTTATCCACTGCTTTCCTCTGTCTCTTTTTCCCTCTATCTGGCCTGTTAGTATCAGGTTCTCCAACCCCTCCTTTCTCATTGCATGTCCCAAGAACTTTAGCAGTCTCTTCCTGATGCTCAGTATTAATTTCCTTCTAGGGTCCTCAGAATAGTCTCGCTGTATAAGATAAATGATGAAATAAACTGGACCCCAGGTGAACCGAGAATGACTTGCTTTTTCACACTGATAAAATCGACAGACATTAACACTTCGTATTTAAATAAAAAATATTTATATCTTTATTCACTTCTCTTTTTCGATATCATGGCTGTATTATGGAGTGGGTGAGTTGGAATTACGCACCCATCGAGACTGCCAGCCAGCCAGATTGGCTGCTGCTTGCAGCTCTAAATTCAACTCTTTAAATGCAAAACTACAAAAACTGATTCTCTGTGACAGCTGATGTCACTTAAATAGTTAACTCTTGACACCTGGGACTTACGGTACATTCTGTCTCACCCCGGGCGCTGACCCTTTTGACCTCCGCTAGTCAAAATAAAATCTGCCAGCTACCCAGTTCAAAATACAAGTCTCAAGATATTTGAAATACTAAATGAGAAGAAAAAAAGAATTGATTCAAAAATCAAAAACAAAATCTATTTTAGAAATGGATTTAATAACAAATCGTCAGATTGTGGCCATATCACGTTAAAACACCGGTTCTCGTATTATCAGTGAAGTTACGCAACATCAAGGATGGTTTGTAGATGTTTAAGCGCTTGGGAATACCGGGTGTGAGGCTGGTTTAATGGAGAGCGGCTTGGAATTGAAAATCGGACAACCCAGTTCAAATTCCAGTCGAATTCGTTGCATTCACTTACGCGCAAATATCCTTGGGAAAGGTTTAATTCGCTGATCCTCCCTACAAATGTGGGTTAAATAACAGAAAAGACTCAGTTCCATAGCCTTAGTTGGTAACCAGTACATCGCAGAAAAATAATGGCAGCCTACTACGGGAAAATCTTCTTCCCAGTCATTCATGTATCGAAAGAGACATGATCATCCAAATGTGTATGGCGTATGGCACTTAACTGACTGACTGAATATAATAGTTAGAATAATGATTAAGGCTTCTACTGGTTATAAAGTGGGGGATCGGTTTTCTATTGTGAAGAAGTAATAGACGTTCCCACACTAATTACTACGTAATAATATAATATATCGCTTCTCCCTCTAGCTATAAGTCAAATAATAGGACACACTGGGCTCTATAGCCTTGGCTGGCAACCAGTCTACTGCAGAAAGTAATTGCAATCTACTGCAGGATAATCTTCTGCCCAGTCAGTAATGTCTCTTTCAAGACATGATCGTCCAGAGCGTGTATCACGTATGGCACTTAAGTTACTGACTGAATATAATAGTTGGAATGATGATTCAGGCTTCTACTATTCATAAAGTGAGGGATCAGTTTTCTATTGTTATGAAGTAATAAACTGATCCCCCACTAATTAGTACGTAATAATGTAATACATCGCTTCTCCCTCTAGCTATACGTCAAATAATAGGACAGACTGGGTTCTATAGTCTTGGCTGGCAACCAGTCTACTGCAGAAAGTAATGGCAACCTACTGCGGGATGATCTTCTGCCCAGTCAGACATGATCGCCTAAACGTGTATCACGTATGGAACTTAACTGACTGACTGACATTCAGGGAAGGTATTTATCCACCTCTTTTCCTAGAGCTATGAAGGGCTTGTATCAGTAAATTACAATTATCTCTAAAAGCATTTTACAACCTAAAAATATTTTCTAGCTGTGAGAAGATGGTAAGTCCTAAAACAAGTCCAACAAATTTTCTTTGATGAATTATAAATAAATGAACCGTTTTATTCGAATCAGAGAAATTGTCTTTTAGTCTCTTGCCAGTTATTGCAAATTCCATGCATTTGAAGCAAAGAAATCTAATTTTACCCGCCTAATATCTCTTTAGATTTCCCCAATAAACATTTTTATCTACTTATTACGACTTACTGCCTATATCTGTTATTTACATCGGACATCGGACGAATTTATAGGTCGTTATTATAACCTATAGAGATAGATAGACGTGAAAGATATGTTGGTTGGTTGTTTTGTTTTTATGACATATAAAACTCGGCGGGTCATTTATTGCCAACTAAATTTTATTTATTGTTGGTAATAACTTTTTTTTCAACAAATTATTGTTGTTTTTATATAAGTGTTATGTCTAGTAGGATGTGCGTTGTGGCGCAGTGGATATCGGCTCGGAACGAGAAAACGGGGAACCGAGTTCGAATTCCAGTTGAATTCCTTGCATTCACTTACGCGCAAATACCCTTGGGACAGGTATTAATCCGTCTCTTCCTTCCAGTTATGGGTTAAATAACAGGACGGATTGGGTTCTATAGCCTTGGTCGGCAACCAGTCTACCGCAGAAAGCAATGGCAACCTACTGCGGGATAATCTTCTGCCCGGTCAGTCATGTCTCTTTCGAGACATGATCGCCCAAAGCGTGTATCGCGCATGGCACTTAACTGTCTGACTATGTCTAGTAATACTTTTTTTTCTTTTCGAGTACCTAGATTCATTGGGATTTGTTTTTAAGGGCAGGGTCTCTAAGTCCTACCCTGTTATTTAACCCATAGCTGGAAGGAAGAGACGGATTAATACTTTTCCCAAGGGTACGAGTGCTGAAGTGAATGCAGGGTATTCAACTGGAATTCGAACTCGGCTCACTGATTTCTCTTTCCGAGCCGATATCTACTGCACCACAACGCGCAGTCGTCACTAAACGATTACAGCACCTGGTATTCCCAAGCGATCACCCATCTAAGTACTGACTAGGCTCAACGTTGCTTAACTTCGGTGATAAAGCAAGAACTCGTGTATTCAACGTGATATGGCCGTAAGCTTTGAAGCAAAGAAATCTAATTTTACCCACCTAATTTCTCTTTAGATTTCCCCAAAAAACATTTTTATCTACTTATTACAACTTACTGCCTATATCTGATATTTACGTCGAACATTACGCTACATTGGACGAATTTATAGGTCGTTATTATAACCTATATAGATAGACAGACGTGAAAGATATGTCGTGTGATAGATAGACGTGTCAGGATATGACATAACGTCATACAAAAATGACATTTATCCTGACTAGACCAACTAAGACAAGCTTAATACCCAGTAATCCCGTATGGGGTTGAGTAAATTTTGACCAGCAATCCGAGTGTACGCGTTCAGGTCCCCACGTTAAAAACCTATCTTCAGTGTTTAGGGGTAGGTCAAATATTCAACTTTTTGACTAAGCTCAAAGGGTAGTATCTGTGCTCTCCTTATTTGAAGTGGGAGAAGGTGCACTTTCCAGAAGATTCCAACCCTGCGTCAGCACCTTCATCACTGCACAAGAGAGTTGTAGGTCGACAAAAAAAAATGTTGGTTTCTAGTTTTTGTGTTATAAACTGATAAGCGCAGAGTGTTATTCCCTGAAACGCGCGCACAAATAATGGCTTAAAATACAAATTATTTTGTGATGCATTTTTGTTATATTTTGTTTTAGGTGAGTAGTATTGCTCAGTTCTTACTGCAGAATAACCGTTCGGAACCAAAATGGCGACCGTATTTACCCACCTGCCCACGTAATGCGAGATGTGGCACAAGGTCTTTTTAATGTGGGTCTTCCCGGCCATATAGCCAGGCCAAAAATATGTCTATTTTTCCCCAGTCGTGATTCTACCCTTCGGCGGAACCACGATTGATTTATTGCTCTCTGGTCGAAAGCAAAGAGCGCTCTCCACCCGAAGGCAGAGGGCTGACAGTGTCATAGTAGCAGAGGCAAATGCCGGCTGCGACTGAAAGCAAAATGGCGACGATCATGAAATATCGCCTTCAGCGTTTTTATTTGTTTTTAGTCGATGGCAATTACCTATTTTTCAAAACGAGGCAGTAGATAGAGGCAACAATACCATAACAATGTAGCAGTAACAATTTTAACAGAAGCGCCATCAGACGGTCGAATGATCTAAGAAGAATTAATTATTGCGAGTAAACTCTCCTGTTGTGAACAGCGGAAGGAAAAAAATTATGGACCCAGTGGCTTGCATAATGTGTTCGGTTTTGTAATTCAGAACAGGCAAATAGTTTGCTTAAAGAATAAAATACACCCTTCTCTAATTCCTATTTCCAATAAATACTATTCTTTAATAATAATGATATACATACTATTCTGAACCATTTCTTTCCCCTGAAAATATAAAATCAGAATTTTTTACTAATTAAAAAATGGTCTAGTCTACAGCTATATCGTGTTGAATACACCGGTTCTCGTCCGATCACCGAAGTTAAGCACCACCGAGCCTGGTCAGTACTTAGATGGGTGACCGTTTGGGAATACCAGGTGTTGTAAACGTAAGGACCGAAAATGATCCACCGGTCCTCCAGGTTTGGGGACTGGGCGCAGGGCTAACAACTCTGCCCCGTAAAAAACAGTTTGTTACGGAAATAGTAACAAAAAGTTACTGCCTACACACCATTGTGTGTAAAAGGGTGAGATGATGATGAAAAATGATCTGTTTGAAATGTGAACTCATCTTGATTGTTATTCCTTAGGGAAATATCACGTTGAAACACTAGTCATCGTACGATCGCTGAAGTAAAGCAACATCGAGCCTGGTCAGTACTTAGATGAGTGACCGTTTGGAAATATCAAATGTTGGATGTGTGGGTGATGTAATGGATAATTGATCAGAATTGGAAATCGGAAAGCCAGGTTCTAATACCAGTCATGTTTGTTATATCTAAACTTATTTATAAATGGAAATTTGTCTGTGTGTGTGTGTGTGTGTGTGTGTGAATGTCTGTGTGTGTGTCCATTACCTATAGACTCCGAAACGGCTGAACCAATTTTCTTGAAAATTTACACAGTTGTACTATAAGCGTCTGCGATTGCTCTTAGCTAGGTTTTGTGTCGAGGTACCCTCGATAAATATAAAAAATCAATAATCGAATAATTCGGGTTATAGAAGGAGTGGTCCGATTTTAATCAAATTTGATACATTCACAGACAAAGACATAAGAAACGATATTCAGAAGTTTCAAGGATGCAGTTCTTACAATAGTGCGGAAAATTTGATATCGATACCAGGAAATCAAAATTTGATTTACATCCAATCATTATTCTTTCAGTCTACAGTTTCGCTTTAACTGGAAACAACTATTGCTTTTTTAGTCTTTCGTGCCAACGTCCAAAGAGTCTGAGCTCCAGGACCATGAATTAATTTTAAAGCTTTCATTACACCCGAGCAACGCCGGGCTATACTGCTAGTTTACTTATAAAGAAATAACTTTGGGAAAAGTTTAAATCCACTTCTTTTTAACCAGTTATTGTTTAGTTAGTAGGATTTTTTATCAGTAACTCATTATTATGTACAAAAAATGATTACAATCTAAATATAATTTATTGTTTCAAAATCTGTAAACTGTTGATAAACCGTAAAAAAATCATCAACTTATATTGTTATAGTCATATAATTTTGGTTTCTGTACTCTCCACTCTTTTTCGTGTATTTGTTCTAATGTTAACCTTCAAAGAATTTCGAGCAAGATTCTATGCAGTGCATTGCTATCACTTGACGAACTCTTAATCTTCTAAGCTTCGTGGGCATAAGTATTGTTTAAGTGCATACAATTCCTTGATGTGTGAATAAAATTAATGTACTCATGTGTAGGAACAAACAAAATTGGAATGACTAATATGAGTTATCTCCCTTGTTTGTACGGCGTTTGAATAAATTGCTCGATTCGAAATTCAGAACAGGTAAATAGGTTGCTTGATGACTATCGTACTTATTGTTTCTCGGCCTTTTATCCGTGATCAAAGTGTACTATCTGTTCTCAGATGCTCACATCCTGCTCGCCGGTCTGAAAACAATGACCAGCTTTGTACCCAGTTACCGCGTAAGCAGGGGCTGAGTAATCTTTGACCAATGGCCTGAATGTACGCGCTCAGGTTCCCCACGTTGTGTCACAACTCGCTCCAGTGGAGTAGTAGGGTAAATCTCAACTGTAGTATCTACCTATTATAGATCAGCTAACACACCTCTACTGGCAGCAAACTGCCTGCATAGGGACAGGTAACGAATTCAGCAGTTATACAAAGATAGAAAGAGGCGTAAGACAGGGATGTGTATTTTCACCGGATTTATTTAACTTGTACGGTAAAAATCTTTTGAGGACCCTAGATGTTATGCCAGGATTTTTCATCGGAGCTCACAATCTGAACAACGTAAGATACGCAGACGACTCAGTGTTGATTGCAGACACGAAAAATCCTGCAGGACCTCCTACAGAAGATAGCTGAAGAGAGAGACATGAAGGGATTACAAATAAACTTTAAGAAAACCAAATGAATGGTCATCTACAAAAAGAGCATCCCAAAGTGCCAAATACAGGTGGTGGGTATTGAAATCAAGCTGGTACGAAAATTCAAATATCTGGGAAGTGTTCTAACTGAAGACAGAAAGTGCGACAAAGAGCTCCGAATGCGAATTGGCATAGTGAAAGACGCGTTCCAGAGGCTGAGTAAAGTATTAAGGCACGGGAAACTTTCACTAGAAACAAAAAAGAGAGTACTAGATTGCTATGTGATGTCAGTTCTTCAATATGGCAGCGAATGTTGGACAATATCAACAAACATGAAGGGAAAATTGAAGTAGCTGAAATGTGATTCTACAGAAAGATGCTGCGGATATCGTAGACCGAGCATATGAGCAATTATGAGGTTTGGAAATGATGGAAACGAAAAGGAAATTAATACTGAGCATCAGGAAGAGACAAATGAATTTCCTGGGACATGCAATGAGGAAAGAGGGCTTGGAGAACCTGATACTAACAGGCCAGCAGCGGATAATATATTTAAAAGGCCTGAGCAGATAAATGACAGAACGGGGGTGGGAGAAAGCGTGCTAAGAGCCACCAGGGATAGGAAGACGTGGAAGACCAAAATCGCCTACGTCCTGAAGGGATAAGGTACATAAAAGAAGAAGAAAAGAAGAAATACCCCTCAAGCACTCTTAAGAATGGAATGATCTGTGGACTGGAGTAGTTACAAAAATAAAGACTAATAGCAGTCTGGGTATTTCGGAGTGTCAGTGACGATTAGTATCGGGACTGTTTCCTCGGCAACTCTAACGACTTAACCTCTCCTTTTTTCTACTATTTGTTGTCCTGTATTCTAGTATTCGTCTTATTTATATTAGTATCCATTAGCTGTAAATTCCTTATTGTGCTGTGAATATTTAGCCCACAACTTCTGGTTATCGTCTTACTATTTCGACGATAAAACACTGCCTTAGGCCAGATGAACTACATTTTTTCTCTCAATTGTTTTTTCTGTTTTCAGACAGAGTTAAATTCAGTTGAGCCTTTGTCTTTGGGCAGGGCTCAGCTAAAAATAGCAAAGTGCCCGATTTCTGGGAACAACTGCCAGCGACAGTAACTTCTTCATTGCTCTACAAAGCGGAAAGCGGTAGTAATATTTTTGGACGTATCCCGGGTGCACACGCTCAGGTAACCCACATTAAACTGGTCTTGTGTCACATCCTGCCGTCATGGGACAACTACTAAACCCAATTTGCCTTCGCGCAGACAAACTATATTTTATCTCTCAATTGTGTTTTTGTTTCCGGATAGCGGTCAACAGATAAATGGGGAATGTGTGGTCCCGGTGATTTTAACCCTTAGACAGTACCTCCCCTCATTGCACTAAAGAGGGAGGGTTGGTGGAGTATCAACGTCAGCACAACCTAGGTTGGCAGGACTGAGTAACTTTTGGACTTTGGCTCATATACACGCGCTTGGTCACCCGGTTATGTGCCATATCGCGTCACCATGGAAGAGACAAGTATAGTATCTGTTGTCTCCTTATTGGAAATTGGAGAAGGCGTCCGATTATGGGAATTTCAGCGTGACAGTGGTCGGGGTTATTTGTGCAGGTTTTTTCCTTGGCCAATATGTATCGGCAGCCCATATAAAAAATGACCTTGTGTCAGAACCTTCCTTAGAAGTTAGGTCATGAAAATAAAATCGCTTCTCGGTCCTTTGGCTAAAAAGCATAACCTGCTAAGACCAGCTATGACCAACTAAGACAAGATTAATAACCAGTGATCCTATATGGGATTGGTTAAATTTTGACCAGCTACCCGAGTGTAAGTGTTCAGGTTCCCACTTTAAAATCCTAACTTTAGTTTTTTGGGTCAGGGTAAATATTCGGCTTTTTGGCTGAGCTCAAAGCGTAGTGTCTGTTCTCTCCCGCTTTGAAGTGAGAGAAGGTGCCCTTTCCCGAAGATTCCAACCCTCCGGCTGCAATTTCATCACTGCACGAAGAGACATGAAGGTCAACAGTAATGTGAGATTTATCTTGGTGACAGAACAATTTTAGTCCTTCGCCCGTATGCATGTGTATGAGCATCCCATATAAAAATGACCTTATGTCATACCATGACTTTACGAGGAGTTTAGGTAAATACTATAAATAAAGTACTTACTTCACAAAAAGTACTTTCTTCTTTAATTTCTGTTTTTTATGAATGTGTATTATTATTTTTTTTCAAATTGTTTTACCCCAAAAAAAGCGGCACCGCCACTGATGCGCAGGGGTGCTACATAAAAGTAAAAGTTAAGACAGGAGGAGAGTAAAAAAAGACGAACCAGTTACAGGGGGTGTCAGAGAAATTACAAGAGAAAGATGAAAACACAGGTGTGAAAACAGTTGCGAGGGTAGAGAGAAAGGAAAAGAACAAGATATACGGGGTGATATAGAAAGAACTGGAGTCAAGTGGACAAGAGATGGGAATTGACATTGAATTTAAATTCATGGAGGTTGTAACCGTCAGGAATGGAAGTATATGGAAGGGACTTTTACAGGGGGGAAGTGCTAGAAAACAAGCTGAAGGAGTAGAATTGTCGGCTTCATTTGGTTGACTTAAATGGGTGGGATCTTGTTGCCAGTCTGGTTGCACGAGTAAATTCTTGTGGTGGGGGCAACAGTGACTTAAGTTCATCGGAGCAGAAGCCATGAAAATATTTGTAGAACAGACAGAGGGAGGCCACATCCCGCCAGTGAGAAAGTGGCTGGAGTCGAGGAATATTGGTACCTCTAAAACGAATCGTAATATTTATAAACGTGTTAGCACTTCTAGAAAACAATGGATTGTACCAGTTTTAGGTCTAAGAAGTTCTTGATAACCAGAACAAGATATATTCCTGATTACGGTTTTTTGGAAGTGTATAATTTTTGAAAAATGTTTACGTTCCTTGGCAATAGCACTCGCTTACATGCAAATATTTACAATGTTTTTTGCGTAGAATTGAATATGAAAATCTTTATCCATGCACAAAGGCATAAAGTAAAAAAAAAAAAAATCCAAACCTCATCTTCTGTGTTACGCTCAAAAAGGTATTCACTTACCTAGAAAGACAACAAAAAAAAGGTAAATAAATAAAATGAGAAAAGTTACATTTAATTAAAACATTAAATATAAAAGTAAACAGCTCTTTAATCTGGCTCTCTGTGGTTCGGCAACACCGATGAATTGGGAAATCTGGAATCGACCACCGTTAGTTCGCTGATTCCCCACCAGAGACCGTAACTTTGAGTTCAAACCAGTAATATATAGAATGAGAAATCACTTCGTTAAAGGGAACGTGTACCATAACAATTCTTTGAAACTTAATCGGAAACATCCAAATTCGACAACTTGTGGTCTTATGATGCTTCAGTCAGTCAGTTAAGTGTCAGACGTGATACATGCTTTGGACGATCATGTCTCGAAAGAGACATGACTGACTTGGCAGAAGATTATCCCGTAGTAGGTTGCCATTGCTTTTTGGAGTAGACTGGTTGCCAGCCAATCCTATACAACTTAATCTGTCCTATTATTTGACTTATAGCTAGAGGGAGAAGCGATGTATTATATTATTACCTAGTAATTAGTAGGGTATCAGTTTATTACTTTACAACAATAAAAAACGATCCCCCACTTTATGACTAGTAGAAGCCTTAATCATCATTCCAACTATTATATTCAGTCAGTCAATTAAGCGCCATACGTGATACACGCTTTGGACGATTATGTCTCGAAAGAGACATGACTGACTTGGCAGAAGATTATCCCGTAGTAGGTTGCCATTGCTTTTTGGAGTAGACTGGTTGCCAGCCAATCCTATACAACTTAATCTGTCCTATTATTTGACTTATAGCTAGAGGGAGAAGCGATGTATTATATTATTACCTAGTAATTAGTAGGGTATCAGTTTATTACTTTACAACAATAAAAAACGATCCCCCACTTTATGACTAGTAGAAGCCTTAATCATCATTCCAACTATTATATTCAGTCAGTCAATTAAGCGCCATACGTGATACACGCTTTGGACGATTATGTCTCGAAAGAGACATGACTGACTTGGCAGAAGATTATCCCGCAGTAGGTTGCCATTGCTTTCTGCGGTAGACTGGTTGCTAGCCAAGGATATAGAACCCAATCTGTCCTATTATTTAACCCATAACTAGAGTGAAGAGAGGGATTAATTAATTTCCCAAGAGTGTTTGTGCGCAAGTGAATGCAAGGAATTCAACTGGAATTCGAACTTGGTATCCCGTTTTGTCGTTCCGAGTCGATATCCACTACACCAAAACGCACATCTTGATTGTTACTTTAGTATAAAAATAAACATATTTATAATTTTTTTTCTGAATCGTTAAACATATTGATTGCCAACGACAAGATAACTTGTGTTTGGCAGTTTTTTTTTATGCATTTTCATCTGCAAGTGCCAACGACAGGCTTATTTGCAGTGAATACCTTTAATCTGACTACAAGTTTAAGAATATAGTTGAAGCAATAAATCCGCTCAATACCTGCCAAAGTTGGCATTTGACGTTAGATTTTATAATTGACGTCTCACAGTCAAGGTGTTAAGTTATCCATTAACACATTTAATAATAATGATAAAGCAGACAAAAATAATTTTCATTTTTTCTAATTTATTTAAATTACTTTTTAAAAGTATGCCACTCTGCTTCTACGCCATTCTTTTTACCGGCATTTTATCAGGTCCTTGGCCACGATATCTAGATTAAAGAGTTAAAACATGTATATAATACAAAATCATACACACATATATATGTGTATGTCTGACGATATATATATATGAAACGAATTGTTCGAACATTATTTTTTATCGATACTTGTATTTAAGTAAATATTCTGTTTTTAATTTAAACAGTATTATATATTTATATCTACTAGCCTGATTATTAACGATAAATTGTTATTACGAAAATGTGTACCATTCGGCAGGATTCGAACCTGCAACCCCTATCCACATACGGGAAGCTACCACTTGATCTGGCAAACGTCTTAGACCGGTCAACCACGAATGGCCTCCAGTCTAAACGAGGTTTTAATCAAGCCTATATAACACAATTTTCGATTTATCGTAACAACCATATCTGCTCTGAAATGTATCGTAACGTCAACAAATGTAAACATGTTACGTAAATAATCATAAATCGTAAATAATCGTAAATAATCAGGCCGGTAGATATAATTGTTTTATTGTTATATTTATTTATAAATATAACAATAATTTTATTTATTGTTACATAAAGCATTGTTTTATTACACCAGTAAAATATTTATATATATTCGTATACTTCTGCAATATATGCATTACTCTTCAGAAATGAATTGAGTTCATTCGGTGACTGGCGTGTGTATACGCCGCTTATATAGAACATGTTAATATTTCCTTTCTCTGATTTCATGTGTCTATGGCTTAGCGGGTAGCGATTGCGTCTGACACCAAATCGGTTGAGTTTCGAATCCGGCCAGAAGCAAGTGGATATGTATAGCATCGCTGTTAAGCTGCGATACAGCGACACAGGCTTGTATGTGGATGACTTGTATATATATATATATATATATATATATATGAATAGAATAAGAACAAGTAGGAAAAAGTGTCTTTAATCTAACATGTTTAACTTTAGCAACCTTCTTCACAGTTTTTGAAGACCAATAATTTAAAAATCTTTTAAAATTCCCTTGACACGCATTATTTTCGCTTTTCGCTTACATATGCATACATTTATAATAAACATCTACTGTTTTAAAATACGCATGGCACAACTACTTAAACAGACACAAGTATTTTCTTCTACATTTAATATTCATTCATGGCTTTATTACACGTGACACGTATCTGACCAATGAAATCATAGCTCAATCAACATACTTTTTCTTGGACTTTTAAGAAGGCTTTTTAATGAATCTCCGAAGAAGCTTGTTAATGTATATAGATTTTGATTATAACGAATTAAACAATATATATATATATATATATATATATATATATATATATATATATATATATTAAATAACTTTAATCCAAACGGAAAAGTAGGAAGGTAAATCCCAAAAATATGATCCTAATTAATATTAAAATTTTAATATTAAAAAATGATACAGGTGGAGAGCTCAATGTAATTAAAATTACAGAGCTAATTATATAAATAAAATAAAATAAATTTCGATGTTCAAAATTGTTGAACAAAATTGTTGATTCAACAATTTTGAACATCGAAATTTATTTTATTATATATATATATATATATATATATATATATATATATATAGTTTTTGGTTATAAATAAATTAGACCCGTACCTAGTTACCCAGTTGAATTAAAAAGTGATCAATACGTTTTTATTGTAGAGGTTTTAAATATTTTTTCATTTGGAAATGAGCTATTTCCGCATTCTGTGTTTCAACGTTTCCTTATTTTCAGGCAAAAGACCACCCGAAATTATGTTTGTGGTTGATTTTTGACGAATTCTGTACATTGATTAAAAAAATTTGGGGTTCATTAAAGGTTCGTATCTACAGGTTACCCAATTTTGGTTGAATTCGCATAAAGCGTCTCGGAGGAGAAGAGTTTGTAAATTCTAAGTGTTTTGGTGATTTATGCAACACCCTGTAAATCAATTCGAAAATATTTTGCATACACGAATGCTTCATGTCATGATCGACAAATAACCCAATTTTGGTTGAAATTGGACCAAGGGTTTCGAAGGAGTAGGGTTTGTTAGAATGGAGACACACAAACACAGAGACAGGCAAACATACACACACACACACACACACACACACACACACACACACACAAACACAAACACACACACACATCTATACATATATATACAGCCGCCTTGATGATAATAGAGAGGGTATGAGGGAAAGACTGAAAGCAATCGAAGTGTGGTTCTACAGAAGGATGCTAAGAATAACATGGACCGAACATGGGAGCACGACAAGGTTTTACAGAGAACGGAAACGAAATGTAAACTGATAATTAACATAAGGAAAAAACAGCTGGAGTTTTTGGAACATGTAACGTGTTATGCAATCATCAGGTGCATTTTTCAAACTGACAGTTTAATAGATTTGAATTTAAGTCCACTCGATATTCATTGGAATGAAATCTTATAAAGTTAAGTAACTGTTTTTTTTAATAATACCTGTAAAAATTTAAATACTCTAAGAGTACATGTACATGCAAAAAATTTAAATCTAAATTTAAGATTTTAATTAAAATTTTAATTAAAAAATAAAAAATATTAAAAATATATTAAATGCAGAGAAAGAACAAATAGAGAAAAAATTCACAATTCGTAGCATTTACTTTTATAAAAGTTCTTCAAAACAAGTATATATATATATATATATATATATATATATATATATATATTATAGTTTAGAACTTGTACAAATTATCATCTACTACAATGTATACATTTTGTTTCGACATTGAAAAGACAATGTCTCATCGGGTAGTGTGGAAAGAAAATGGAAATTCTTTATCTTATATTAGCGAATGTGTGAGAGGTGGAAAATGAGAAATTAAATGCCGTAATGGATAGCGGCTCTGATTAAGGAATGGGAGAGCAGAGTTAGAATTTCGGTCAGATTCATTACATTTACTTACGTAGTTAGAGAGGGCATGAATTCATTGTTCTCCCTCCCCACAATATATGGGTAAAATAGCAGGACAGACTGGTTTCTATAACTTTGGGTGGCAAGCGGTTTAGGAGAAAGAAAAGCTGTGATTTCAAACCAGCCTGGAGAGTGTTTAGGTTCTGCCCAAAGAAACACCAATTCTACTGTGGCGCACCTACGGCTCTAATGAGTCACGAAATATCTTGAGCTGTATATATATTTCCGTGGGAATTTGGAAGCAACGGCTTTATATCCACAGGCACTCCTTTATCAACCCTAGTTTAAAATACCAAACTGCGCTTTCTAGGAAATACTGGGAATTAAAAGAAAGTAATTTATATCCCCAAATAAAATGAGAACTCCTAGGCAAGACTAGAACCCCTAATAGCTTAAGAGATAGGTGTAATCTATGCTTGACAGAAAAAATTAAAATTTTAAAATTTCAAGACCAAAATACACTCCTTAACAAACAAAGGGAGATCGTAAATATGTGTCGGCGTAGAAATAAGTATTAATTACAATAATTATCCTATTTTTCCAATTAGCCACAAAAAGGCATTTTGTAAAATTTTGGCTAAGAAGTTACTTCCCCACTACCTCTACTAACTCAAGGGTCAAGCCACATTCCTCCCACTACCAAAGAGGAAATTACTACTAAAATTTCTCTAGCTTAACCCTATAAAAACCAATGCCTCCCAACCCCAAAAAATTTCAAGACCAAAATATTCTCCTTAACAAACGAAGAGAGATCATAATTATGTGTCGCCATAGAAATAAATATAAATTACAGTAATTATCCTATTCCCCCAGTTAGTCATCATAAAAAAAAATGGCAAAAACGTTTTAAAAGTTGACCTAGCAGTTACCTTCACACCACTTACCCTGCTAACCCTTGGGTCAGGCCACATACCTCCCACTACTAAGGAAGAATTACTAGTAGCTCCGTCCCTCAGCCCAGCCAGAAGAAAAGCCAATACATCCCAAACCCTTCCATCACCTAAACTAAACTCTGGGCTTAGAATTTTTTCATTCTCTGTTTAGAAGGGGTCGAAGAATGCATGTTGATAATGGCTATTTCCTCACTAAGTTTTATCTGAATTTGCAGATGAATAAAGATATATATATATATATATACTATCGACCATAATTATTAGGCAGTCCCAATGTTTTAAAAAATGATGTGTTTCATAATATTTTTAGTATTTATTATCAAATGATTTTATTAATATCAGACAGATTTTAATCAATACAATACAATAATCTTCACTCGTACACACAGTAAAAAGAAACTTCAGATATTGGAGGCAATCTACATTAAATCAAAACAACCCACATTTAATAAAACCACGTTTAAATCTGGTCATAACACATTACATTGTCTGCTGCCTCGATATACTATATATATATATATATATATATATATATATATATATATATATTAGAAGTAGTACAAAGTAATCGTTTAGCAGTCCATTGCTTGCAGTGATTTAATTTTTAAGAGTGCTCGATACTTAGTAGGGCATTACAATTAAATTCCTCCTATCCATCATGAACTGGCTTTCTATTGGTTCATTGAGACAAACTCTTCGTAATTCTCCCACTCCTAATTGTCTGGATATGGTAACAATTGTGCTGTTTTTAAGTTTGTATATATAATGATTCCTAGCAGAAAATATTTCACTAGCTGACGATGTGATAATAACATAGCACTGAAAAACATCGACTTTTGTAGTATTTACATTATTCGGACTACTGTCCTCATCTTTGTTACCATTTGTACGACTGTTCGGCCGTTGTGCGCTCCGGCCTTCTTCATGTGCTAGGAATTTCGAACCAAACCCTTTATTACAATCCCTGGGGTATATCATCTTCATTCCTTGCGAAGCCTCGATTGGAAGTCATGAGTTATCTCCCTACAAACCCTGCAAGTTACTTGTTCACCACTGCTGGGTTCGGTTCGAAATTAGTAGCACCGGAAGTAGGCCGGAATGTACAACGGGCAAAACGGCGTATAAATGATAAGAAAGATGAGGACAACAGTCCGAATAATGTAAATACTGTAAGTACTACCTCTTCTCAGAAATATAGACAAATAGAATGATCTATTATTAAACGTCGTACAAATGGCAACAAAAATGAGGACAATAGTCCGAATAATGTAAATACAGGAAATATTACCTCATCTCAGAAATATCGACAAATAGAATGATCTATTATTAAACGTTGTACAAATGGCAACAAAGATGAGGACAATAGTCAGAATAATGTAAATACTGTAAATACTACCTTATCTCAGAAATATAGACATATAGAATGATCTGTTATTAAACGTCGTACAAATGGCAACGAAGAGGAGAACAATAGTCCGAATAATGTAAATACTACCCATATTTCAGAAATATAGATAAATAGAATTATCTATTATTAAACGTTGTACAAATGGCAACAAAGATGAGGACAATAGTCCGAATAATATAAATACTGTAAAGGCTACATCATATTAGAAATATAGACAAATAAAATGAGCTATTATTAAACGTTGTACAAATGGCAACAAAGATGAGGACAATAGTCAGAATAATGTAAATACTGTAAATACTACCACATCTCAGATATATAGACAAATAGAATGATCTATTATTAAACGTTGTACAAATGGCAACAAAGATGAGGACAATAGTCAGAATAATGTAAATACTGTAAATACTACCTTATCTCAGAAATATAGACATATAGAATGATCTGTTATTAAACGTCGTACAAATGGCAACGAAGAGGAGAACAATAGTCCGAATAATGTAAATACTACCCATATTTCAGAAATATAGATAAATAGAATTATCTATTATTAAACGTTGTACAAATGGCAACAAAGATGAGGACAATAGTCCGAATAATATAAATACTGTAAAGGCTACATCATATTAGAAATATAGACAAATAAAATGAGCTATTATTAAACGTTGTACAAATGGCAACAAAGATGAGGACAATAGTCAGAATAATGTAAATACTGTAAATACTACCACATCTCAGATATATAGACAAATAGAATGATCTATTATTAAACGTTGTACAAATGGCAACAAAGATGAGGACAATAGTCAGAATAATGTAAATACTGTAAATACTACCTTATCTCAGAAATATAGACATATAGAATGATCTGTTATTAAACGTCGTACAAATGGCAACGAAGAGGAGAACAATAGTCCGAATAATGTAAATACTACCCATATTTCAGAAATATAGATAAATAGAATTATCTATTATTAAACGTTGTACAAATGGCAACAAAGATGAGGACAATAGTCCGAATAATATAAATACTGTAAAGGCTACATCATATTAGAAATATAGACAAAAAAAATGAGCTATTATTAAACGTTGTACAAATGGCAACAAAGATGAGGACAATAGTCAGAATAATGTAAATACTGTAAATACTACCACATCTCAGATATATAGACAAATAGAATGATCTATTATTAAACGTTGTACAAATGGCAACAAAGATGAGGACAATAGTCAGAATAATGTAAATACTGTAAATACTACCTTATCTCAGAAATATAGACATATAGAATGATCTGTTATTAAACGTCGTACAAATGGCAACGAAGAGGAGAACAATAGTCCGAATAATGTAAATACTACCCATATTTCAGAAATATAGATAAATAGAATTATCTATTATTAAACGTTGTACAAATGGCAACAAAGATGAGGACAATAGTCCGAATAATATAAATACTGTAAAGGCTACATCATATTAGAAATATAGACAAATAAAATGAGCTATTATTAAACGTTGTACAAATGGCAACAAAGATGAGGACAATAGTCAGAATAATGTAAATACTGTAAATACTACCACATCTCAGATATATAGACAAATAGAATGATCTATTATTAAACGTTGTACAAATGGCAACAAAGATGAGGACAATAGTCAGAATAATGTAAATACTGTAAATACTACCTTATCTCAGAAATATAGACATATAGAATGATCTGTTATTAAACGTCGTACAAATGGCAACGAAGAGGAGAACAATAGTCCGAATAATGTAAATACTACCCATATTTCAGAAATATAGATAAATAGAATTATCTATTATTAAACCTTGTACAAATGGCAACAAAGATGAGGACAATAGTCCGAATAATATAAATACTGTAAAGGCTACATCATATTAGAAATATAGACAAATAAAATGAGCTATTATTAAACGTTGTACAAATGGCAACAAAGATGAGGACAATAGTCAGAATAATGTAAATACTGTAAATACTACCACATCTCAGATATATAGACAAATAGAATGATCTATTATTAAACGTTGTACAAATGGCAACAAAGATGAGGACAATAGTCCGAATAATGTAAATACTGTAAATACTACCACATCTCAGGAATATAGACAAATACTAAACTACTTTTGTGTTACAATAAACTGTTTTTATTATAAACTTTTAATAACATATTGCTACATATATATATGTGTGTGTGTGCGTGCGTGCGTGCGTGCGTTGGTGCGTGCGTTCGTGTGCCTATATATAAATTAGATAGGTTTGCTCTCGCCAGGTTCACAATCTACCTTGGTCTTTTGAACGGGAGTAGAGTTTTATACCACGTCTCCCCTTAAGAATTCAGTTTCCAATTTCTTCTACAGTCTGCTTCATGTCTATACTTCTGACGTCTCTGTCTTTACTCGGAAATGTTATTTACTAATCAGTCATTTTTTTCTTCTTAATACGAGTGGGTAGGTTCGCCTAGCGGCCGTTGCCCCTTCCTCCTCGGTTTTTTGGGAAAGGTAGGGTTTCATCTTTTATTTCCTGTTTAAGATTGGGTTTTCGGTTTTCTTAAAGTATTTTCATTCTCTCTCATACACAGTGGCCCCTTTTGTCTGAGTAGCATTATCACTTTGCTTAGAGTGAAGTGATTAAAAAAAAATTGTTAAGAGCACTGAATATAGCAAGTGTGGCGGCAGACGAGACTTATTGACAACGCTTTGAAAAAAGACGAAAATATCTGCGAATTAGTATTGATCAGTTGCCGTTGTAAGTATTTTTATACACAAATTTGGCTAAAAAGAACAGTCAGTAATTGGAATTAACTCTTTATGGACCACTTCACTTTTTAAAACGTCGGTCTATCAGCCTAGCTATTTTCATTTTATCTTTATATTTGTATGTCTATATTTGAAACTTGTGAATATAGACACATATACATAAGCACACGCACACAGAACCTATGAAAACTTGCAACCCTTGGTGAGAAAGCCTCTCAATTTTCCCCTCTATTTCAAACTTTAATATAAAACAGTTATAAATAGCAATCTACACACGAATCATTATTATTAGAAAATACTCCTGCAGCTTCCTCTCTCGCACTTCCCGCCTGTGGAACTCACTCCCGTATTCTTGCTTTCCTGACGGCTACAACCTCCAGAAATTTAAATGCAAAGTTAACACTCATCTATTAACCACTGGCCTCTAGCTCTCTCACCTCCCCTGTATAACCTTCCCTTTCTCTCCACCTATGTATCTGTCATCGCACCTGCTTTCTCAGCTCTCTATTGTTCCTTTCTAACTAGCTTGTATTCCTCACTCTTTTCTAATTAATCTTTTTACATTTATGTAACCCCCTGCACATCAGTGGCGTTTCTGCCTTGCTCGGGGTGAAATGATTAAAAAAAAATAGATTTATTATTCTTAATTATTGTTGTTTACTCTTATCTTAATATTACATCTTTTCGGTCCGATAATGAGCAAAACTGATTGTCAGAATCCTGATGAATAGAGCGAGAAGCAGAATCAGACCAGAGATAGGGCAGGAATAGTGCGGGTTCGTCAAAGACACTGGAACAAGGAACGTCATATTCATGATTAGGATGCTCTCCGAAAGGGCAATACAAATGAAGAGAGACTTATACCTATGCTTAATTGACTATGCGAAGGCATTCGACACAAAGAATTGATGGAGATGCTCGGCAGCCTCGACATTTTCGGGAAAGACATAAGAATAATCAAGAATCTCTACTGGCAGCAAACGGCCTCTATACGGACAGGTAACGGTCTCAGTAGATACACAAAGATAGAAAAAGGCGTAAGACAAGGATGTGTCTTTTCACCGGATCTGTTCAACCTATACAGTGAGAATTTTTTTAGGACCCTAGATGACACACCAGGATTTGTTATTGGAGGCCACAGCCTGAACAACATAAGGTATGCGGACAATACAGTGCTGATTGCGGACACGGAAAGGAAACTACAAGACCTCATACATACAGAAAGTAGCAATGGAGAGTGACAAAAAGGGACTACAAATAAACTTTAAGAAAACTGTGTGTATGGTCATCAGCAAAAGATACAACCCAAAATGCCAAATACATGTGGGAGATAACAGAATCAAGCAAGTACAAAAATTTAAGTACCTAGGAAGTGTTCTAACAGGAGATGGAAAGTGCGACACAGAGATCAGAAGGCGAATTGGAATGGCAAAGGACGCGTTCCAGAAGCTGAGCAAAGTACTAACACACAGGAAAATTTCACTAGAAACAAAGAAAAGAGTGCTGGATTGCTATGTGATGTTAGTTCTTCAATACGGCAGTGAGTGCTGGACAATATCATCGAAAATGAAAACAAAAATGGAAGCAGCGGAAATGTGGTTCTACAGAAGGATGCTGCGGATATGGTGGACTGAGCATGCAAGCAACGATGAAGTGTTGGAAAGAATGGCAACCAAAAGGAAATTAATACTGAGCATCAGGAAGAGACAACTGAAGTACCTGGGACACGCAATGAGGGAGGAGAGCTTGGACCACCTTATATAGTCTGGCCAGGTAGAGAAAAAGAGAGACAGAGGAAGGCAGCGGATAACATTTGCAGAGCCTGGTCGGGTGGATGACGGAACGGGGGTTGTCAGGAGTAACAGGAACAAACATACTAAGGGCCACAAGGAATAGGGAGACGTTGGAGGGCCATGATCGCCTACGTCCTGAAGGGATAGGGCACATAGAAGAAGAAGAAGGAAACTACAAGACCTGCTATAGAAAGAAGCTGAAGAGAGTGACAAGAAAGGACTACAAATGAATTGCAAGGAAACCGAATGCATGGTCATCAGCAAAAAGAGCAACATAAAATGCCAAATACAGGTGGGGGATACTAAAATCAAGCAGATACAAATATTTAAATACCTGTGAATTGTTCTAACAGAAAACGGAAAGTGTGACACAGAGATCCGAAGACGAATTGGCAAGGCGAAAAAAAAAATATTCCAGAAGCTGAGTAAAATATTAAGACACAGAAAATTTTCACTAGAAACAAAGAAGAGAGTACAAGATTGCTATGTGATGTCAGTTCTTCAATATGGCAGTGAATATTGGACAATATCATCAAAGATGAAGGAAAAACTTGATACAGCTGAAATGTAGTTCAACAAAAGTCAGTCAAAAAGTGCCATACGTGATACACGCTTGGACGATCATGTCTTGAAAGAGGCATGACTGACTTGGCAGAAGATTATCCCGCAGTAGGTTACCATTACTTTCTGCGGTAGACTGGTTGCCAGCCAAGGCTATAGAACCCAATCTGTCCTGTTATTTAACTCGTAACTGGAAGAAAGAGACGGATT
This sequence comes from Ascarosepion bandense, assembly GCA_037127315.1. Lineage (NCBI taxonomy): Eukaryota > Metazoa > Mollusca > Cephalopoda > Sepiida > Sepiidae > Ascarosepion > Ascarosepion bandense. The sequence goes on along the minus strand of JBBBDQ010000118.1, from coordinate 8,343,157 downwards.
AACACCTTTCCCAAGGGTATTTGCGCGTAAGTAAATGCAATGAATTCAACTGGATTTCGAAGTCGGCTCCCCGATTTCTCGTTCCGAACCGATATCCACAGCACCACAACGCACATCAACAAAAGTAGGCTGCGAATATCATGGACCGAGCATGTGAGCAATGCGGTGCTGCTGGAAAGAATAGAAACGAAAAGGAAATTAAAATTGAGCTTCAGGAAGAGAAGAGACAACTGAAGTTCCTGGGGCATGCAATGAGGAAAGAGGGCTTCGAGAACCTGATACTAACAGGACATATAGACGGAAAGAGAGACAAAAGAAAGCAGCGGATAACATATTTGAAGAGTCTGAGCTGATGGATAACAGAACGGGGTTTGCGAGATGTTACAGGAAAAAGCCTGCTATGAGTCGCCAGGGATGAGGAGAGGTGGAGAGCTATGATTGCCCACGTACTGAAAGGATAAGGCACATAGGAGAATAAGAAAGTCAAATTTACAGTGCTGTCAAAACATTAACCACAATTTGTTGCTAAATATGACAAAGAGTGGTTTACTAATTTTGTTCGAAATTCCTAACACCTGAAGAAGGCCGGAGTGTACAACGGCCGAAACCTCGTACAAATGACGACAAAGGTGATAATATAGAAATAACTGAGAGGCAATTAAATTTACTACCAAATTTTGAAAGTTTTTCTCAAATCACGCATTTTCCTCAGGATCGTTTAAACACTTCACTTGAAGATTATCTAACGCGAACTCATAACTTCAGAAGCTACTTTTAATGAGTAAGATTCTAAATAGGTGTCATGAAATTCTTTTATTGTAAATGGCTAAGGTAACATTTTGATGTAATGAATATGTAATGAATATGCATACACCTTTGTTCCCCCATAAATACTGACGAAGGAGAGGACGGATAGAGGTCTACGTTCATAGGTCTATACGGCTAGAGGTCTATAGGTCTACGTCTATTGACTACGCCCACGTCTGAGGATACTGCATACGACTAGTATCGTCTATTACGATTACGTACCAGATTTTCCTACCATGTTGCATTTTCCTAAACCGCTTAACTACCTCGAATGTTTTTTCCGACTGAATCCATCTTGCACGTATACAATCCAACCATCCGTCCGTACATGGAATACTGCTACAATATATGATCAGGCGCCCCCGCTGTTCATCTCAGTGTTCTTGACAGGCTCCAAAGGAGAATCAGTAATGTGACTTGGGGCTCGACTCCAGCCACTTTCTCACTGATGGGATGTAGCTTCTCTCTGTCTGTTCTAAAAATATTTTCATTGCTTCTGCTCCGACGAACTTAAGTCACTGGTGCCGCTGCCACAGGAATTTACTCGTGCAACCAGGATGGCGACTGAGTCCCACTCATTCACATTTAGATCAACCAAATGCAGACGACAATTCTACTGCAGCAGCTTCTTTAACTATCTAACTATTCCCATCTATCGATCTCTGTTCACAGTTATCTATCCGACTTTGTTCACATCACTCAATTCCAATCACTTAACATCTATCTATCTATCTATCTATCTATCTATCTATCTATCTATCTATCTATCTATCTCAGTCTGTTCGTATCTATCTATCTATCTATCTATCTATCTATCTATCTATCTATCTATCTATCTCAGTCTGTTCGTATCTATCTATCTATCTATCTATCTATCTATCTATCTATCTATGTTCATATCTATCTATCTATCTCTGTTCACATCTATCTATCTATCTCTGTTCACATCTATCTATCTATCTATCTATCTATCTATCTATCTATCTATGTCTGTTCATATCTATCTATGTCTGTTCATATCTATCTATCTATCTATCTATCTATCTATCTATCTATCTCAGTCTGTTCACATCTATCTATCTATCTATCTATCTATCTATCTATCTATTTATGTCTGTTCATATCTATCTATCTATCTATCTATCTATTTATGTCTGTTCATATCTATCTATCTATCTATCTATCTATCTATCTATCTATCTATCTATCCGTCTCTGTTGATATCAATCTCTGTACCAGTTCCACTCAATTTACCTCTATCATTCTGTTCATATCTATCTCGCTATCATTCTGTTCATATATATATATATATATATATAGTCATCCGCAGACAGATCTGTTTCGCTGTATCACAGCTCCTCAGTACGGTTAACCCAGGATTGAAACCCGACCGAATTGGCGTCAGTCTGCGATTCTACCTCTGGGCTATGGACGCTCGGTAGAAGAAGGCAAACTTTTTAGCGTATGCATTATCATTATACCCCCCAATAACCAGAGTGATCTAATTCATTACGGAATGAGCGATGCGTAGATGCCAAAGTAGCTACTGTTTTTCAAAGTCTACCATTCTTCCAGAGTCCTCAATCAGGGTGTAAGAGCGTAAATAGTCATTTGTGAATTCAGATAAAACTTAGCGGGGAAATAGTCATTTTCAACATGTCATTCTTCGTTCCTTTATAAACAGAGAATGAGGAAAATTTCTAAGCCAAGAGTTTAGCTCTAGTAAAGGAAGGGGTTGGGAGGCATTGGTTTTTATAGGGTTAAGCTAGAGAAATTTTAGTAGTAATTTCCTCTTTGGTAGTGTGAGGTATGTAGCTTGACCCTTGAGTTAGTAGCGGTAGGTGGTGGGGAAGTTACTTCTTAGCCAAAATTAAAAAAACAAAACCTTTTGTGACGAACTGAAAGAATAGGATAATTGTTGTAATATATACTTATTTCTATGACGACACATACCAATGATCTCCCTTCGTTTATTTAAAAGTATATTTTGGTATTGAAATTTCAAAATTTTAAATTTTTCTTTCAAACATAGATTACATCTATTTCTTAAGCTATTAAGGGTTTTAGCCTTGACTATGAGTTTCCATATATACTTATTTGTCTTCTTAATGTTGCCTAGAATTAAAGGAGCTAGAAGGGAGTCCCAGAGTGAAAATAGGAACAGTTAGCATAGAACTCACGGCTACATCTTGCCAGTTCAACTGTAAATTGAAAAGTTCATAACAGCAGCCTAGTACTTAAATTTTTAATAAAAGTCTACATGCCACAGCGAATAGCTCATCCAAAAAATTACCCTGCAGTTTTTTATAGAAAAAGACACTGTGAGGATCATTTGTAGCATTGTTAAAATGATTGAAGCTGAGTCACCAGGTCAGTTTCACATATATTTTGTGTTTATTCTTTGGGTTTTATCACAGGACTCAATGTAAATAGAAGAGGCACTGGACCATGTCTAGCTGGTATATCTTAAGCATGAAATAATGTTGTAAGATTCTGGAGAGAAAAATTGTCCCGAACAATTCAGTGGCCCAACTTTCTTAGCAGCTGTCAAATGGTTCAATATAGTCTTTCTACTTCATTTCAGCGGAGAACGTTAGCCAGGGAAGCGGCTACGAGTCACTCTCCGGGAGTTTAGCACCAGCCATATATATATATATATATATATATATATAGAGAGAGAGAGAGAGAGAGAGAGGGAGAGAGAGAGGGGGAGAGAGAGGGAGAGAGAGAGAGGGAGAGAGAGGGAGAGAGAGGGGAGAGAGAGAGAGAGACCCAGATGATTAATGGAGAGGAGTTTTGTTCTGGAGGCTTTAAAGTTAACAAGCCATCTTTTGCCCTAGTTAATGAGGGACTTGAGTTCCTTTTGGACATCGGCTGCCTTTTTGACCTGATCGGATTGATTAAACTTATTATCAAGGCACGAGCGTATCGTTTTGTTGTCAGCGTTGATTCCAAAGCTATAGCTGATGTCATCGGTAAGGTCGCTAATGAAAGGATGGAGCCTCAAGATACACAAGCGTTAGTACGAAATAATCTCTACGAGGGGCCGCTCAGGATAACCATCAGTTCACGATTTGACAGGAAAGACTGGATCAGTAGAAAAATGTGTCTATAAACACCGCAAATTTCAGCCTGTGGCAAAGGCCTTTACGCCAAACCCTCTCAAAGACTTTCGAGATGTTTAATGCTACAATCTGCGCTTCAGCATTTTTATCTAGAGCGTGTTGTATTTACTATTAAATATACAATATTTCTATAACACATGTTTTATATATATATATATATATATATATATATATATATATATATATATATCCTGTTATTCTTAGAGGTTTTAATTACTTTTTTCTTATATCTTAATGCTAGATGCACAATAGTAGGTACATCAATATATATATATATATATATATATATATATATATATATATATATGTTGCCGTCATTTTAGATGCCATATCGATAAAAATATTTTGCCGGCATTTTTTATGGTACGGGCCCACTCGTAATATAATAAGAGTTGCGTCTGTCTTTCCGTCCGTCACAATTTAAAATCTTAATCTATACTATAATGAGAGCGTGTCCGTCTGTCACAATTTCATAGCTTAAACTTCACAATAATAAAAGCCGTTTCTGTCCGTCACAGGATTCAACCAGTAATAAAATATGCTGCATTTCCTTTACTAAAAAGATATGCAGTATTTCTTTCAGTAATAATTTAATCTAGACTAAAACTTAAACATAAAATTAAAATATAAAATCTTAGAAATTGAATTAATTGGTAGAATATTCTTAGGGTATAAGTTTTGTGCCCATAGGTTAAAAGTGATTACTTGTAACCAGCCTTTGAGATTTCACTCGCCCTATCGACTCAGTCGATTAAAAACTTAATAGGGGATTAGGGTTCATTGCTTTACTCGCCCGCGGTGGATTAAAATCTCGCAAATATAGAAAAAGGAAATCTGATTCCTTTTAAAACCCAAAAGTATGCCATTGAAGATTCACAAGTTGCTTAGAATGACCTACAATGACGTATTATCGTTTCGGTCAGTGTAAACATTCGTTTAATTAGCGATTCCAGAGTGGAGCCAAAATTCCTTTGTTGCGACGCTCGCAGATTTTTAGAAACTCATTTGGAAAAATATTATTTTTGACTGGACATGTATATTTTCTCTCCGCTTACGAAAAGTAAAATCAATTGACAGAAAGAAAAAAATACGCATACTTCTTTCAACTAAGCACTAAAAAACAAATTATACAAGTAGGTAATTTTTTATAGAATATCGTTGAGAAAATCAGCTTTGTTATGTTTTTATAATCTATGTGATGAAGGTTGTAGTCAAACAGAAGAAGTACACTACGAATTTAGGTACCTCCACTCAATTGACAACACCCACCAAAAATCAGCATATCATGATGTTAAAAGGGCTCAAACGTAATAAAAACAAAGTTTTATCATCAAAATGTGTATGCTGTTATTAAAAGGAAAGAAGAAATTTTGTTGTTATTATTATTTAAAATTTTTTAAACCGTTTCTAACACGTTCAAAATAGAAATCTAAATTTCATTTTTTGTTTTCCGTCAGCGATTCACGCTATGTTTATGTAAGGCGACTTTTAAAAAAACGGAGTCGATCGAGTAGAATGATTTTGCCCTGATGAAAATCTGGTATAGCACTAATGGCTCTTGATCTTAAATGATTAAAGGTGTTAATACATACATGTTTGTATTCGTGAATTAAGAAAAGATACTGCAGATATTTTTTCAATCGTTTCACTCCAAGCAAGGCGGTACCGCCACTGATGCGCAGGGGGCTACATGAGAAGTTTAGACAGGAGGAGAGTGAAGAGAAAGACGAATCAGTTAAGAGAAAGGGCGAAAAAAGGATGGAAACACAGGTGTGAGAACAGTTGCGAAGGTTGAGAGAGAGGAAAAGAACAGGATATACGGGGTGATGTAGAAAGAACTGGAGTCAAGTGGATAAGAGATGCGTATTGACATCGCATTTAAATTTCTGGGGTTTGTAACCGTCAGGAAAGCATTTATGAGCAAGTATGTTCCAAGGGAGTTCCTCAGGCGGTAAGTGCGAGAAAAGAAGCTAAGAGTAGAATTGTCGCCAGTATTTGGTAGACCTAACTGTAAATGGGTGGGACATTGTTACCAGTCTGGTTGCACGAGTAAATTCATGTAGAATGGGCACCAATGTCTTAAGTTCATCGGAGCAGAGGCCATGAAAATATTTATAGAACAGACAGAGGGAAGCCTCATCCTGTAGGTGAGAAAGTCGGTACCTATCACATTACTGATTCTCCTTTGAGACGAACAGCAGGGGTGCCTGACCATATATGACAGCAATATTCTATGCACAGACGGATGGCTGATTTGTATATGTGCAAGATGGATTCAGGCGGAAAAAAACTTCCTGGCCCGATACAGTGACCCAACCTTCCTAGCAGTGAATTTAGCTATTGAATCAATGTAATGATTCCACTTAACATAGATTTATTTGATATTATCATTTCACCCCCAAGTAAGGCAATAAAGCCACGAAGATGCAATGTTGTGAGAGATTCTATATCTGAATGATGAGACAAGCAAAGTGACTTTGGATTCAATTCTTGATACTTGGGAACATCCTCGATCTGAGATCGTCTGATTGGGTATGGTTTAACCGGTCTGAGAATATTTATAAAAGTGGCATACGTGCAAGCTTATGCGCAGCTTTTATCAAAATCTGTCTCCATTCTGCGTAGATATGCCAATGATCAATGTGCCAAATATGTGGTTGATAGAACCACATTTCAGGAAAAACTTGAAGCAATCAACATGAGGTTCTACAGAAGGATGCTGCGGATATCAGTGATCGAGCATGTGAGCAATGATAAGGTTTTAGAAAACATATAAACGACAAAAAAATTAATACTGAGCATCAGGAAAAGACTGCTGAAGTCCTTGGGACATTTGATGAGGGAGAAAGGCTTGGAGAATCTGAGACTCACAGGTCAGATAGAGAGAAATAGAAACAGGGGAAAGTAGTGGATAACATATTTCAATGGCCTGAGCCGATGGATGGCAGAGCAGTTAGGGTGGGGTAACAGAAGAAAGTGTGCTAAGAGCTACCAGGTATAGGGTAACGTGGAAGGTCATGATCGCCTACGTCTTGAAGGGACATGGCACAGAGAAGAAGAAGAAGAAGAAGAAGGAGAAGAAGAAGAAGAAGAAGAAGAACCATTCGTTTACGGGAAAGAGGTTCTAGGGTTGAAAATACTTAATCGCCTACAAGGACCCGGCGACGCCTTTAATCTGTGTCATAGCTGCAAGGTGAAGATTGTGTAGATACAGCCCATATATGGTTTCAATATTTCAGTTTTGGTCTGACCTGAATCTTGAAGAAATAGAATATGGTAAGAGGAGTAAGATTCTTTCTAGAGCGGTCAACGAAACCGGCCATTTTTCCAATCTCTTTAGCGATTGATTCTATATATACGAATTCTACTTTAGGTCTGGTATGTGTTTGAAGCCCAACAGACGACCAAGGCAAGCAGAGTCATTGATAGTACAACCGTTCAACACTACGAATATCACCAAAGTTTTATCTTAATCAAATCTTGTGTTAATAATTGCTGTTTACATACGTAGAAGAACTCCTTCAATCCGGTATAATCAATAATTTCCTCTAAAAAAATTTCATTTCTTTTAGGTCTTCGATGAAGGAATTGGTAAATGACCGCGTGAAACGGTAAATGAAAATAAATACAAAAAATAGTGATGATAATAAAAATAATTCTCTTGTGCAACTCTTCCTAATTGAGACAAGTTTCCTTGAAAAACCATTCCTTGAAAAACCATTCCTTGAAAAACCATTCCTTGAAAAACCATTCAGATAATGTATTGGCTTTTTAATTGAGAGCAAAATAGATTCCTTCAGAGAGAACAACCCACTAATGAAAGCAATTTCAACTGGATGCAAAACAGGAATTAGTTCCAATAATGCATAAAGAATCAGGTCAGCTAAACAATTATCAATCCTCAAAACAAAACCACTTAAAAAGTCCAAAAGAGAGTTAAAACTGACTCTTATATTATTATATTATTATTATTATTATTATTATTATGTTTTCATTTTTGATCATATTTAAATTTCTGCTATGGTTGCACTACCTACCAAGTCTGCGGGAAGACGTAAGGCAGGTCGTCGTTTGTCGTTATGGCTCCATTTCATGTTTTTTCTATCTCCCCTATCATCCCTAGCGTTACATAGACAAAATTCTTCTGAGTGTGTGGGCTGTACTTAACAAGACAATTTTTTTGTATATCTCTTAAGCTGGGGTTTCCAGGGATTCTTTCAATCTGTTGTTTTGTTCCATTTTTGTATCATTCCAAGTGCACCTACTATCACTATCACGATTCTTGTCTTCAATTTCCACATTTTTTTCTATTTCAATTTACAGGTCTTTATATTTTGACAGTTTTTCGAATTCCTTAGTTGTTATGTTACAATCTGTTGGACAAGCCATATCAAGTGTTTTTTGGCTTATAACAATAATGTTCGGCCTATTTGCTTAATTTTTTCTGTCTGTATAGATGGTGTAATCCCAGAGTATTGTGACATCTTCTATTTCTGTAACCGGTGCTGGGTGATATTCATATCAGTGTTTGCTTACATACTTTCCATAGTGTTTGCTCATTGTCCAGTGTAAATATTGTCCCACTCTATCGTGACGATATTTATATTTATTGAGGCCAAGTACAGAACATCCTGAGATTAGATGGTCTATTATTTCTTGGTATTTATCTCAGAACCTGCATTTTAGATCCACATTCTTATGTATAATATTTGCCTGAAAGTTTCTAGTGAAAAGACTTTGGTCTTGCGCTGCCAGAATAAAGCCTTCAGTCTCAGACTTTAATCTGGATGCACGTAACCATCGATGAGTATTAACTTTACCAACATTGAATTTATTAGCACGTTCTGCATATTGGCCATGCAGAGGTTTGTCTTGCCAGCGTTGTTTCATCTGTTCAAGAGCTTTATCCTTGGCTTTCTTTTTCATATTTTTTTGGTTCTTGGCTTCTGTTTTGTTCTTCTACACAATCTACTAAATGTAAATCTGGTTTGTATTTACTGCCTTCTTTCATTATTGAATATTTTTCTTTCTTTTTGTTTTGATGATATTTGACTAATTGTATCATCCAGTGCTTTGTTGTTTCTATGTATGTTAGTAAGCCAATAGTTGTTGTCTTGTCTGGCACTTCTAGCTGAATAAGACCTCTTCCACATTATTATTATTATTATTATTATTATTATTATTATTATTATTATTATTACCTTTGATTTATTTTGTATAAACATTTCTTTCCTAGTCCCAACTTGAGACCTGAGGTCAGAAATAGCGTCATGACATTTTCATTTGTTAATTTAAGAGTACACATATTTTACATTGAGAAAGCCTTACGTGAGCTGTACTTGTGAGTACAAGTTTTTTGTATTCCTTTTAGGCCTGGGCTACCAGGAATCTTTTCAATGAATCTGTCAAAACCGTTTCTAATCAAACAAGCGGCTTTCACTACAACTAAAATTATTGATGTCCTCATTCGCCACATTGTTATTTTATTTTGATTGCTATTTTTAAAGATCTTGAAAGATACATTAAAATAAGCAGGAACTGCCTTGTCAATATGAACGCATATTCTATTTTTCTGTTTTTGATCACATGTCTGGACGATTATCTTTTATTTTTATGTGGTTGTCATTATACTACAATTTTAAAACAAAATGGTAGAAAACAATCAGACATTATTCTTTTTATTTCAGTAAACAATGAAGTGGAAATTTTAGCTGTATTCAACTTGTACAGCGAGAATATTCTGAGGACCCTAAAAGTTATGCCAGGATTCGTCATCGGAGACCATAATTTAAACAACATAAGGTATGCAGATAATGTAATATAACAATCTGGCCCCACCCGAGGAAGTGATGCAAGCGATGGTGTTTCCCGTCGGTGGAGGGGTCGGCGAGCGGCAGGGCGGGTGTTTGTGAAATACATCCTGTCGAGGCCGGAGCGGATGTCGTTTGACCTTATTTCCGACAGCGGCGGAAATGACTACGGAGGCAAACAGAACAGGTGTCTCTGGGAATTACGTGGGCGTTGCGTGGGCGAGGCAGGACCGGAAGGAAAGTCTCGGTTCTAGAAGACTATATAAAGACCTCGACACACGGATTCGCCAGCAGAGAACGGCCAGTGGAAACAGAGAAACACCACAGGCAAGACTACACTCCCGTCAACCCATTCTATGTGCGCTCTCACTCTCCTGTTCTCTATTCCACACGGTTCGTCGTCATTAATAAAAATATAACCTTATATTTTTATATATGCGTGTTTGTTGTTTTGTCCTCGTACGGCGATATATAACAATAATACAGTGTTGATAACAGACACAGAAAGGAAACTACAAGCCTCCAACAGAAGGTAGCTGAAGAGAGTGACAAGAAAGGACTACAAATGAACACCAAGAAAACCGAATGCATTGTCACCAGCAAAACGGGCGGCTCAAAATGCCAGATACAGGTTGGGGATACTAAAATCAAGCAGGCACAAAAAATTAAATACCTGGGAAGTGTTCTAACAGACGACGCAAAGTGCGACATAGAAATTCAAAGGCGAATTGGCATGGCGAAAGAGCATTCCAGAAGTTTAGTAAAGTATTAAGAAACAAGACAATATAGCTAGAAACAAAGAAGTGAGTACTGAATTGCGAACTGATGTCAATTCCTAAATATGACAGAGATTGCTGGATAATATCATCAAATATGAAGGAAAAACATGAAGCAACTGAAATGTGGTTCTACAGAAGGATGCTGCGAATAATATGGAACGACCAATGATGAGTTTTTGGAAAGGATGGAAACGAAAATGAAATTAATACTGAGCATCCAGAAGGGACAGCTAAAGTTCTTGGGACATGCAATGAGGAAGGAGAGATTAGAGAACCTGATACTAACAGGCCAGATAAAGGGGAAAATAGACAGGGGAAAGCAGCGGATAACATATTTGAATGACCTGAGGAGGTGGATGACGAAACGATGGTTGTATGGAGTAACAAGAGAAAGCGTGCTCAGAGCCACCAGAGACAGAGAAACGTAGAAGGCCATGATCGCCTACGTCCTGAAAGGACATCGTACATAACAGAAAACTAATGGAACAATTGAATTAAAAGCATCATTAAAACTAATCATTACGTAAATATCTAATCTGATCTAAACTTATTTAGAAATGGAACTTTGTCTGTGTGTGTATGTGTGTGTGTGTGTGTGTGTGTCCGTTACCTATAGACTCCGAAACGGCTGAACCGATTTTCTTGAATATTTACACAGTTGTACTATAAGCGTCTGTGAGTGTTATTAGGTAGGTTTTGTGTCGCGGTACCCCCGATAAATATCGAAAATCGATAATCGAAAAAATCGGGTTATAGAAGGAGTGATCTGATTTTAATCAAATTTGATACACTCATAGACAAAGACATAAGAAACGATATTCAGAAGTTTCAATGTTTTAGTTCTTAAAAGAGTGCAGAAAATCGATAATATATATATATGTAAAAGACAATGTGTGTGTGTGTGTGTGTGTGTGTGTGTGTGTGTGTGTGTGTGTGTGTGTGTTTATCTGCCTGTATGTCTATTTTTGTCAGCCCTTTTATTATAATTTTGCTTCGGGTTTGGCTCTAAGTAGGTATAATTGTAGTTCTTAGTCTCAGCCATGACACCATTTACTCAGAGGACTTATTTAGCCTTCAAAATTCAGTTTACGACGAAAAAAACATCTGATATCGATACCAGGAAATCAAAATTTGACTTACACCCATTCATCTTTCTTTCAGTCTACGGTTTCGCTTTAACTGGAAACATCTATTGCTTTTTAGTGCTCCGTGTCCACGTCCAAAGAGTCTGAGCTCCAGGACCATGGATTAGTTTTAAAGCTTAAATTACACCCGAGCAACACCGGGCTATACTGATGGTCGTAAATATTAAAAGCCCATATCGGAAATTTACAGGCGCCAAAGTTTCAATAGATTATATACCATGTAAGCAAATATAGAAATTATGGTGAAGGTGTTAGTCAAAATGTAACGCCTGCACATTAATTAAACAAGATTGAATAGTATTCTATTAGTAAATAAGAAGTAGACACAAATTTATGGAACAAACTTCCCCGACCATTACATCCTATTCGGGTCTAAGGCCAACCGTTATAAATCCTTCATATCCTCATAATTTGCACTAGAAGTAAGAAAAGTGCTCTTCATTTTGAAATAAAAAAAAACGCTCTTCAATGTAGAGTCAAGAAAAATACTCTTCATTGTAGAGGTAAGAAAAGGACTCATTATTGAGGAAGTAAGTAAAACACTCTTCATTGTTTAGGTAAGAAAAGTACTGTATTTACATTATTCGGACTATTGTCCTCATTTTTACGACGTTTCTGCCTTTGTACGCTCAGGCCTTCATCAGGTGCTAAACATTTCGAACCGAGCCCTTTGTTACAATCACTGTGGTATATGAACTCCATTGCGTAAAGCTTCGATTGGAAGTAATGCGTTATCTCCTTCTAACCCTGCAAGTTATTTTTCACCACTGCTGTAGCCTGGTATTGAACTCACAACTCTAAGAGTCAAGTCAGGAACTAACCAATGTCTATATCCACTGGGCCATGTATCCTTAATTCATATCATCTGAAGAAGGCCGAAGCTTACAACGGCCGAAATATCTTACAAATGGCAATAATACCTCATCTCAGAAATATAGACAAATAGAATGATCGATTATTAAACGTCGTACAAATGGCAACAAGGATGAGGACAATAGTCCGAATAATGTAAATACTGTAAATACTGCCTCATCTCAGAAACATAGACAAATAGAATGATCTATTATTAAACGTCGTACAAATGGCAACAAAGATGAGGACAATAGTCCGAATAATGTAGATACTGTAAATACTACCTCATCTCAGAAATATAGACAAATAGAATGATCTATTATTAAACGTCGTACAAATGGCAATCAAGTTGAGGACAATAGTCCGAATAATGTAAATACTGTAAATACTGCCTCATCTCAGAAATATAGACCAATAGAATGATCTATTATTAAACGTCCTACAAATGACAACAAAGATGAGGACAATAGTCCGAATAATGTAAATACTGTAAATTCTACCTCATCTCAGAAATATAGACAAATAGAATGATCTATTATTAAACGTCGTACAAATGGCAATCAAGTTGAGGACAATAGTCCGAATAATGTAAATACTGTAAATACTGCCTCATCTCAGAAATATAGACCAATAGAATGATCTATTATTAAACGTTGTACAAATGGCAACAAAGATGAGGACAATAGTCCGAATAATGTAAATACTGTAAATATTACCTCATCTCAGAAATATAGACATATAGAATGATCTGTTATTAAACGTCGTACAAATGGCAACAAAGATGAGGACAATAGTCAGAATAATGTAAATACTGTAAATACTACCTCATCTCAGAAATCCAAACAAATACTAAGAAAAGTACTCTTTATTGTGGAAGTAAAAAGCACTTTTCATTGTGGAGAAAAGAGATATGAGAATATAAGTGGCTTTTTGGCTATGACATTCGATGAAAATAATAGAAACGAATAAAATGAACACAAAATTTTCAGAGCGTAAAATCTAATCCTCAAAATTGTTTTCTTTCTTCACAATTGTGAAAGTTGCAACTTTTACCTTTTCATTATTGAAGAATATCTGTCCTATGACTACCTCCGCTATGGACCCACATTTTTCAATAGTTGTATTTTGCCCTTGTTCCATCATGGTATTTGTCAGCATTCTGGGAACCTACTTTTCACACACCTGTAAGTGTCTAAGAGACATCAAACTGCAGTCACTACCAAGTCTCACTATATTTTAAAACGCTAATTATTCATATAATTTGCGCAGAAACTATTGTCCTCCATCGAGCATGATTAAAATCGGGAGACAAAATGTGTGGGTCGTTGCGATAAAAACAACAAAGATGAGGATAATAGTCCGCATGTAATGATAACAACCTAACGCAGAAAATCAGACAGTGATTCTGATGTCAGCTATAATGTCGCTTTGTCGCCATTCAGAGAAGGAGCAGACCTGCCACAGTGAGCCTGTCACTAAGTTTAGATTTCACTTTCTGTTTCTGAATGGTATTAACTCTACTAACCCATCTTCTTAATGTACTTCATGTGAATCCTTTCTTTTATAATTAGATAATCTCCTGTGAATGCCTGCCACGCTTCCTCTTTCGCAAAGGCAAACAATTTTACACGAGCACATTACTTTTTCCGTGTGTCAAAATTTATCATTTTGATGGTCTATTTCATAAAGTTTACCCCTAGTTTTCTAAAAGAAAAAAAAAGAAAAATCAGTGAATTCTACCTAATATTTTAAAATTCGAGCAGGCATTATATTTGGACGGTAACTCCGATTGATAATTCTTATGTTGAGCATTTAGTATTAATCTGAACACGACAATAAAAAATGTAACATTAATTTCAATTACATATTTAGAAAGCAGTCAATGTAAATTCGGTTTCCTTGCCATGTATTCGATTTTCTTGCAGTTTACTAAAAGAACAGCCCAAAATGGCATATACAGGTGGGGGATACTAAAATCAATCAGGTATTAAAATTTACATATCTCGGAAGTGTTCTAACCGAAGACGAAAAGTGAGACACAAAGATCCGAAGGCAAATTGGCATGGTGAAGTACGCGTTCCAGAAGCTGAGTAAAGTATTAAGAAACAGGACAATTTCGATAGAAACAAAGAAGAAAGTAATGGATTACTATTTGATGTCAGTTCTTCAATATGGCAGTGAATGCTGGACAATATCATCAAAGATGAAGAAAAAATTTGAAGCAGCTGAAATGTGATTCTACAGAAGGATGCTGTGGATATCCTCGACCGAGCATGTGAGCAATGACGACGTGTTGGAAAGAATGGAAACGAAAAGGAAATTAATACTGAGAATCAGGAATAGACAGCTGAAGTTCCTGGGACATGCAATGATAAAGGAGAACTCGGAGAACCTGATACTAACAGGCCTGATAAGAAGGGAAAAGAGACAGAGGAAAGCAGAGGATAAACATATTTGAAGGGCCTGAGAAGGTGGATGACATAACGGGGGCTGCGAGACTTTACAGGAGAAAGCGGGCTATGACCCACCAAGGATAGGGAGACTCTGCACTAAAACAAATCCCAACAAATCTTTATCGCCTGGAAAGAAGCCGTCTCAACCCGACCAGGGTGAATGCCGAAATAGGTACATGTTATGGCGGTGACAAGATTACTGAAGCGAAGATGAAAAGACACGACTGATAACAGTGGAGATTCTTCTTTGGATTTTGAATTTCTAAATATATAGCAGAAGCACCAGACCGTATGAAACAGCAACATTAAATGGATAGGCGAATGGTAGATTTATAAATGTGACACAGAGATCCGAAGGTGAATTGGCATGGCGAAGAAAGCATTCCAGAAGTTGAGTAAAGTATTAAGAAACAGGACAATTTCGATAGAAACAAAGAAGAAAGTAATGGATTACTATTTGATGTCAGTTCTTCAATATGGCTGTGAATGCTGGACAATATTATCAAGATGAAGAAAAAACTTGAAGCAGCTGAAATGTGGTTCTACAGAAGGATGATGTGGATATCCTCGACAGAGCATGTGAGCAATGACGAGGTGTTGGAAAGAATGGAAACGAAAAGGAAATTAATACTGAGCATCAGGAAGAGACAGCTGAAGTTCCTGGGACATGCAATGATAAAGGAGAGCTCGGAGAACCTGATACTAACAGGCCTGATAAGAAGGGAAAAGAGACAGAGGAACGCAGAGGATAAAAATATTTGAAGGGCCTGAGAAGGTGGATGACAGAACGGGGGCTGCGAGACTTTACAGGAGAAAGCGGGCTATGAGCCACCAATGATAGGGAGACGTGGAAGGCCATGATCGCCTACGTCCTGAAAGAACAAGGCACATAGAAAAAGAAGTGTAAATTTAAACCACGCCCTAACAGAAATATTTCTAATAACCCACGGTCGGTGTGGCTTAGTCTTCCTGTGAATATTTACGCTAAGTTTCGAGAACATTTATGGTTTATATTTGTAAAGGAAAAAAAAAACTAAGAATTTCTTCAAGTTTCAAATTAAATTAGACCGTTTTTGACTGACCCTCAAATTGATAATTCTGAAGTTAGTGTTTCTATATTTGTCTGTATTCTGCTGTAATCAACATCATCCTTTGAACAACCCATCAACAGTTTCACCCCACACAACACGGTCTAGAATTGTTATACCCACATCCTGGTCCTGTAAATGGACGTCATGGACTTTCTTTCAGTGACTGATACAGACATGAATCTCCAGCCCTACATCCGGGCGTTTTTATACACGAGACACCATCTACGAATAAGTTTTATGAAATAATATTATTATTATTACCGTTAGAATTATTAGGAAATACAACAATTCAATTTTCCTAGTGAAAATTCAACCCCTAATTTTAATGCATCTTAAAATAGCCAACAAAAAATTCAAGTTAAAATATACTGACTCCCGTAGCTACTGTCATTGTAAATCTACGCCAAGGCCATCTTGTCTTCTAGAGATAATGCAGACGTTAATATTTAACACTGTAAAACTAACATCCTCACTCGATTTTTTCTTTTCTTTTTCTTTTTTTCTTCTTTTTTTTTTCTTTTTCCTTGACTCTTTCTGGATAATTTCAATCCATTCATTGTTATATGAATTTGGTCGGATGAGCGGACTAAAAGAGATTCGCAAAATAAAATATTACCGATGGGTTTATAAAAATATCCAACTTATTTTCATTATTATAATACTCTGTTAATCCTAACATTGAGTTCTCATTGGATTTAATTCCCTGTGGAATTTACCTTACTAAGTACCAAGGATTCTACTTTATGCATATATATATATATATATATATATATATATATATGTGTGTGTGTGTGTGTGTGTGTGTGTGTGTGTGTGTGTGTGTGTGAGTGGATATGTATTATACGAATATAATTAGCTGGTGCGAATAAAATAACGGTCGATGTATAATAAAAGAGCTAAAATAAGTATTAATAATGAATATATTTATTAATAAAAATACATATTAGCCTATGTCTATGGTACGACTCGGAGTTTCATGCGTTATGCAGTCATCAGGTGCATATTTCAAACTGACAGTTTAATAGATTTAAATTTAACTTCACTCGATGTTCATGGAAATTAAATCATATAAAGTTAAGTTACTGCTTTTCAGTAAGAAGATCAAAAATTAAATATTTTACGGTTACACGTGGAGAAAAATTTTAAATTTAAATTTAAAATTAAAAAAAAAAATGAATAATAAAATGCAGGTAGAAGATTTCAAAGGGGCGTAAATCACGAGTATTAAAAATGTAAATATTCAAATATTACATGTACATATAGAAAATTAGGGAAAATTTAAATTTTAAAATTTTAAATAAAAAAAAAATAATATTAAAACAAAAATTAAAAGGAAAATTTAGAATTAAGAATTAAAAATCTAAGGAGCAAAAACAAAAGGGGTTTTATTCATAACTGTCCCCACTGGTAGCTTTAATCAGCACCTGACGGTTGTATCGGGCATCTAACTCATATGCAAACAGCGAGAAAAAAAAAAACGTATATTTATTATTATCATTTTAAATATATATATATATATATATATATATATATATACATCGGCCACACCACAAATTCGCTCTCACGGCGTCTGACGTTGCACTTAAATAAAAATTCAAATATATTCCGTCATTTAGAACAACACGGTTATCAACGCACACTTCTAAGAAAAACGCTTGTTGATAACACGCACATACTTAAACAAGAAAATAATAAGCAGAAACTAAAAATCCTCGAAGCACTCTACATTAAACAATTTAAACCGGTTTGAATACAATCAATTTCGATATTTCCAACAACGTACTCAAATGTCTGTAATCAGACCAGGGACCACAACACCACTATTTTGTCACTGTCTTCGGCCATCCGCCACGGTAGGGATGGACTTATATTTTCAATTCAATTATCTTTATTGCTAATAGCTTAAATGTTCTATGTTTAATGTGTGTTAATATTTACTCTTTGATAATGGCTTATGTGAGCCGAAAGCTTAGACCCGATAAAAAATTCAACAAATACTGTGATTTTTTGTTGTCTTTTAACGACATCACCATCAAGTATATCAGACGGTATGAACGGATCCTACACAAAATTAATAGACAAAACTTGTCTATATTATTCAATGAAACCTGCATTAATATATATATATATATATATATATATATATATATATATATAATGTAGAATATTTCGTATTATTGTAAGGTAAATTCCAACTGAGACAAACACAAGTAGAACTCAATGTTAAATTTTGTATTAAATTTAACAGAGTAATATACTCTTTAAAAAAATTGTATATTCTACAAATCCATGGGTAAAAATATTTCGCAGCTAAACCGTCGCTCTTTCAGACCCAAAGAGGCGGTTTAAATGGGAAATATCTATTACCCATGGATGTGTAGAATATAAAAAAGTTTTTAAGAGTATATATATATATATATATATATATATATATATATATATATATATATATAGTCATCACAGCTCATCAGTACGGTTAGACACCGGATTGCTTTTACGCAAAATTAAAACCCGACCGAATTGGCGTCAGTCGGCGATTCTACCTGAGTTATGGGCGCTCGGTAAAAGGAGGCAGACTTTTTAGCGTATGATGTATCATACGCCAGTCGTTAGAGTGCTCTAATTCATTACTGAATGAGCGATACGTAAGTGCTAGAGTAACTTCTGTTTTCTCAAAGTCTACCATTCTTCCAGAATGCTCAATCAGAGTTTGAGAGCGTAAATAGTCATCCGCAGACATCTGTTATATATATATATATATATCATTAGCTGTCTATTGATGGAAAAAGTCATTTTACAACTCCTGATTATGCTTTTCTTAGTCATATTTGACCAGATTTTGCTCTGTCTATTATCTTTTCTTTCTCTAATATCTACTTCTTAACTATTGTATGTGTTATTTTTTTCTATGTGTCTTCTTCTATATTCCCTGGCCTTTCAGGACGTAGGCGATCATGGTTTTCACGCCTCTCTATCAATGGTTGCTCTTAGCACGCTTTCTCCTGTTACTCCACACAACCCTCGTTCCGTCATCCTTCTGATCAGATCCTTCAAATATGTTATCCGCTGCTTTCCACTGTCTCTTTTTCCTTCTATTTGCTCTGTTAGTAACAGGTTCTCCAAGCCCTCCTTCCTCATTGCCTGTCCCAAGAATTTTAGTTGTCTCTTCCTGATGCTCAGTATCAATTTCCTTTCCGTTTTCATCCTTTCCAAAACCTCATCACTGCTCACATGCTCGATTCCTGAAATTCGCAGCATCCTTCTGAAGAACCACATTTCAGTTGCTTCAAGTTTTTCCTTCATCTTTGATGATATTGTCCAGCATTCACTGCTATACTGAAGCAATCCAGTACGCTCTTCTTTGTTTCTAGATAAATTATCCTGTTTCTTAATACTTTACTCAATTTCTGGAATGCTTCCTTCGCCATGCCATTTCGCCTTCGGATTTCTGTGTCGCACTTTCCGTCTTCTGTTTGAACAATTCCCAGGTATTTAAATTTTCGTACCTGCTTGATTTTAGTATCCCCCACCTGTATTTGGCATATTGGGCTGTCCTTTTCATTGATGACTATGCATTCGGTTGCCTTTGAGTTTATTTGTAGTCCTTTCTTGTCACTCACATCAGCTACTCCCTGTAGGAGGTCTTGTAGTTTCCTTTCCGTGTCTGCTATCAGCACTGTATCATCTGCGTACCTTGACGTGTAAACAAATCTATGATATTATTGACGCGCTCTGAGATCCACGTGTTTTGCAAAATGTCCCCTTTTGTGTACATATACTCTTTTATTTAGATTCTTGTTTCTCCTATGTATTATTTGTGGCAATGATTACAGGTGACCGAGTAAATTCATCCTTCAAGTTTTAGCTTGTTGATCAGTTTTGTATTGTCTTTTAGCGTTTTCGGTATTGTAGTCTCAAATTTTATATCTACGTAGGTCCTTTTCAAATAATAAAACGACCATTGAGAAACTTAGCGAAAATGGAATACAACTACCTGTATCATAACTACAATTAAAAATATTTTATCTAAACTCTACACAAAATTCATTGTTATTACATAATTACTTTCGCATTACCGAGGTGGCAGTATGATACCAGATGATGTGTGCTGAAATATCTATAGTAAAATATCCAGGCTAATAGTTATTAATTACAAACAAGACAAACATGGATAGGACAAAACAATTAGAATATATATAATTAGAAGAGAGGAGAGGTTAAGTTGTTGGAGTCGCAGAGACCACACTGACCGAGTTATTCACGACCTCCCCGCGTAGGCAGACACCCGCTGTAGATGCGGCACAAGGCCAATTAACGTGGGTATTAAATCGAGCCCATATGACCGGACAAAAAAATCTTGTCTGCTTTTCCCCAGATGAAACCCTACGCTTCGATGGAGACTCGTCTGTGTTCCTCTCCGCCCGAAGTCCAACAGAGTGAACGACTGACGCACACAGTCGATCCCCTCAAGACAGTCAATTTTACACCAAATTCCTGACTGCTAATAATCTTTTTTCATACAGCTATTTCGGCCCACAGGCCACTCCATATTTGAGAGCACTCGAGGGGTGTCAGCTGCTCTACAACATTTACAT